>JADGIL010000657.1:0-20360 GCA_020352625.1 Cactoblastis cactorum
TACTCGCCTACGCTGTGTTGTGTTTGTTTGCACCCCGCCCGACTTGTCTTAATCCAACTAGCGCGCCCCCCGACAAGCATGTATTTCATGCCGAATATTCGTCGGCCGAATATTCGGAGCTTCGGCCGACCGCGTTGCCGAATATTCGGTATTCGGCCAATTCACTATTCGTGGCAACTCTAATATAAACATAAACATTACATTTTTACACTACAAAACCTTACTACTACTAACTACTATTACTGGTGTTTTTATGGTAATATTATTTGGTATTGGATTTGCACATTAGACCATGTTTTTCATAAATTTATCCTGTAGAGTAAACAGCAATTATATAATGGCATGATCTACACCATTATGTTGCTTTATCCCTGTTTCGTTTGATTGCTTGTGTTCAATGGCGGCGCAAGTTCTAGAAAAAATGGGGCGAGGTACGTTTCGCGAGATTTGGATGAAATTTGGTACAGAGATGGACTACGACCTAGAATAAAAGATAGGCTACTTTTTATCACGAAAAAAAGTATGGTTCCCGAGGGATATAATTTTTCGTAAAATCTACGCGGACGAAGACGCGGGCATTAGCTAGTCTTTAATATTTCTATGGCACTAACGATACTGCGATTTCACATGTTCTACTCCGTTCCCGTGGGAATCCTTCATTCAATAATTATTACTGTTTTATTTATTGTCTTATTTCAAACAAGGAATGAGGTATTACAAAAAACCATAACAGAGATCTAGATCAGAATAATCAATGCTTCATTGGTCTGCATTAATAGTCAAACTAGAGCATACTTAAAACATATCCCTCATTTTATAATCATTGGGAAGGAAGGCAGATTTTCCAATTACAGTTCACAGGAATTTCTTGGCCTTTCCATTTCACTTCATTTCCCTTTTATAGAAATATTATACAAAAATAAATAGATAATAGATGAAATTGATAAGCCCTTCTGACATTTCTTCTCAGCAGTAGTCTTTCTAAAATGCTGGTAGTCTGTAACCTAATTAAGATATAAATGCAAATTAAATATTGATGCTGTACTGTTTAAGGTCTAATCTCTGAATAAATATTTTGAATTTAACCACCTCGAACTTCCCTGACTTTCCATAATTTAGACACCCTAGTTACTATATAATGAACCATAATATAATAATAACAATTAATTTAGAACATATTTCCTTTACATTTATCCTGTTTATAACATATTTATGTAATAATGCTAACTAATAACAATTTATGACACATTATAATGATGGTATGTGGTTTTGTGCCCAAGCTTATTTTTCCTCTAATTTTACAATATTTAAATATAATTTCAATTTGTATCATTTAGATATTAACATAAAAAAAAATCGAGGAGAAAAAACTGTTATCTTAGTGTCATGTCAAATACAAATAATTATCTATGTTTTATTATTCGCCCAAAAATAATTATTTAACATAGGCAATTTTTTTTGACAATAGAAACAAACTCAATCACACTGCACATTAAATTTATTTTTGATGTGACATTGTATTACTAGATTATAGCAAAATTCTTTTTTTTTTTTATATAATATTAGGTACTTCCTAAATTTGGCTGTTCAAAGGATTACAGCATTTTTCTTACTATAAAACGAAAACGTTATTTATTTTACTGTAATATAAATAACGGAACTCTATATGTATACTTGAAATTGAATGTCTTTAAACAAAATAATTATATGCGAAAGCTACTTGATAAATTATGCAGTGATTTAGTTCCTTTTAGAAAATTTTACGACAAAAAATACTTATTTTTTGTGGCGCCTTCCCTACCCCACCCGAAAGTGACCCAATTTTCATTTCTCTTGAAAGGCCGCATCTGCTTAAAATTAATCATTTAACATTTTGGTTTAATTATAGATTCAGTCAACAATACACATAATAAGACAGATGCCGCAAGGGAAATATGAATTATTAGCATCTAGAAGAAGTGATATTATACTTACTTCATCGCAAATGTGTTCATGAACAAGGGGCGTCTCCGACACCTCTTTCTTTATTAAAAGGCTCGGCTTCGTAAGAATAGTCATCACGATTTTTCTTTATTCTTATTACATACAAGAACAAATAAATCAATAAACGAAATGCACAGGTACAAGCCCACAAACTTCAACTTGTTTATTTTTTCCGCAACGAAACGATTTGTCGTTGCGGAAGCAATTGAAGAAGGGGGGATGCGCTGGAAAACGTCAATACAAAATAATGATTACCAACGTAAAGAAAACAAACGATCGAAGTTCGTCCGAGTCGTTCCAAGTATATACTAGTTCCATGTCCGAATGCATCAGTGGATAACGTGGGTAGGCAACTTTATACCATAGACAATAAAATTTACCAGGCCAATTACCAATTAGATTCTATTTTATCTATATCAGTTAAAAAATTAAGTTGGTTGAAGGAAACGGACGATTTTTCGTGTTGTAGAATATTCTGTGCTAAAAGAGGTTATTGTATCACTAGCGTATATTGTGTCGATAAAACATGTTTGATTAGTCTTTCTCTACATTATTTTATGTTGGTTCTTTATTTAATTGTGTAATATCCACGTTTTATTAGAAGACTGTGAGCACAAAATATAAGATGGCGACTGAGCAGACGAAGAACCGCATGCATGTATTCAAGAACACAGGAAAAGATGTCGACGTAAGTAATTGTTTCGTGAATACCGCGCTAGGCATTCGTACTTAGATACAAAACCTTAAATGAGCCTTATTTACGTATTTTCAATGCCTTTTCAGGAAATGCGCAGACGTAGAAATGAAGTCACAGTCGAGCTTAGGAAGAACAAACGAGAAGAGACATTACAAAAACGTCGTAATGTGCCAATCAGTGACTCGACGGACGAAGATGAAATCGAAAGAACCTTGGCGTCGACGAATTTGAAGGAGCTTGTTATGAATGCAGCTAATGTAGAGAATCCGGAGATTCAGTTAGCGGCCGTGCAGCAGTGCAGGAAGTTATTGTCTTCGGAGAAGAACCCGCCTATCGATGAGCTTATTGCTACCGGTATCCTTCCCATCTTAGTCAGCTGCCTGTCTAGGACCGACAATCCAACTTTACAATTTGAAGCAGCTTGGGCATTGACTAACATAGCATCAGGTATGTTATTTTCATCATATCCAAATATCTTCTCAAGTAACATGTATTGTTAATATTAAAAGGTACCTTCTTTTTGTTAAAATCCATTGAAGACATTGTATTATTTAAAACACTAAAAAATATACTATTTCTATATACTTAAACATATAATTTTCAGGTACATCTGTGCAGACAAACAAAGTTGTTCATGCAGGAGCAGCACCGTTGTTCCTACAGCTACTTATGTCACCACATGAAAATGTTTGCGAGCAAGCTGTCTGGGCCCTTGGAAATATTATAGGAGACGGCCCAATCCTCCGAGACTACGTAATTGAACTTGGTGTTGTGAAGCCACTATTAAGCTTCATCAAACCGGATGTGTCAATACAGTTCCTGCGTAATGTCTCCTGGGTTATTGTGAACTTGTGCAGGAGTAAGGACCCGCCCCCTCCAGTCAAGACCATTCATGAAATAGTGCCCGCTCTAAATGTATTAATCATGCATAATGATATCAATGTAAGTATTGTTTTATGTACATATTTACAAACAAAATAGGATTTCATTTTTCTTATCTACTGTGGACTAGATTAAATCTAATATTATTCGTTTTGTGCTTATTCTTATCACTAGATAGTATAAAGCAAAGTAGCTTTCTGCCGTCTGTCCTTTTTTATCCTTAGATCTTTAAAACTGATGTGTTTTTTTAATAGATTAGATAATTCACATGGAATCCGGGCGGGTCGCTAGTGTTTATCTAAATAAACTTAGTGTGTAACATGTATGTTTACATGGTCAATACATTTCTACACCATTTCTTTTTAACCGACTTCAAAAAGGAGGTGGTTCTCAATTTGGATAGTTTTTTTTTATGTATGTACATCGATTACGCCGACGTTTCTGATCCGATTTACGTAATTCTTTTTTTATTCGACGCAGAATGTTTGCCATTGGGTCCCATATAAATTTTATCCATTTTAGCCTAGTAGTTTTGATTTTAGAAGCAGTTTTGATTGCTAAATCTGAACTGTTCCTAAATGTCTTGATAAATGATGATACACTTTTATAAAAAATTGTATTTTAAAGGCATGAAACTATTTGAATGTAATATACAATTCTGATAGCAAATACCTCGAATAGGTATAAAACCATTCACAAAATATTGATTTCCACTTAGCAGATTGTAATGACACAACTTATCTAAATGTCTGTAATGTTTGATACACATATAAATTATTTAATGAAGGGCAATGACTTAAAAATCTGAGTGAATAGGCATTACTTGAGTTTGCGTGCTCCACCTTAGACTTCATCGTCACTTTCCATCAGGTGAGATTGAGGTCAAACGCACTCAAGTCTTTCATAAAAAAAAATGTAAAGATTAAAGTATGTACTTAAAGGGTATTAAGACTATTTTTATGAATAAGATTATACTGATCTTAATACAATATAATTCTTAATTTTGCAAAAACCTCATTGTATTTTTTACCTTATCAATATGAACTTTATTATTTTGATGACCTCCATAGTGTAACGGTTAATGTATCTGACCGCAACTCAGGAGGTTCCGGGTTCGATCCCCAGTCAGGTCAGTATGTTTATATGTATTTATTATAAAATAAAGTATCGTTGAGTTAGTATCCCATAACACAAGCCTTGAACTTATGTTGGGGGCTACCTTAATCTGTGTGAATTGTCTGTGTGAATATTTATATTTTATTATTACAGGTTCTAGTAGACACTGTTTGGGCCATCAGCTATTTAACAGATGGAGGCAACGAACAGATACAAATGGTCATCGAAGCGGGCATCGTGCCAAAGCTAATTCCGCTGCTGTCTCACAAAGAAGTGAAGGTGCAGACGGCAGCCCTCCGCGCTGTGGGCAACATAGTAACGGGCACCGACGAGCAAACGCAGGTGGTGCTTAACTGCGATGCTTTATCACACTTCCCTGCCTTACTGTCACATCAGGTAATTTTTTAATGTTTTAAGTTTCATTTAACTTGCTTTATACAGGATACAAACATGATCTGCTACTTGATTTTGATAATAATTTCGATCATTAGAGAAAAAGAAATATGCTTAGATAAGAAAAATAATATGATTATCTGATCTATTATTAGTTTGTTTGTAATATGTTTATTGTACGCGAAACAATACATAAAACACAAGTCACAATTTAAACTTGCAAACACTGATCCTATGAAAGGATCTCTTCCAGCGACTCTGGAGACAGTGGAGACTGAAAGGAATGCCATAAAATAATAGGTATAAAGGTAGAAGATAATACATACACAAGATAGATAGAAAATATTCTAAATATACACAAAAATAAATACAATTTATGCATAAATATATATAAATATACATACATATGTGAACAATAACTATTATAGCTTAAAAATTAGATTTAACGAAATCTAAATTTAAAAGCCTAGATTTAAAGGAGGCTAAAGATTCGTTTCAAAAGTTCACAATATTATTTTGTTATAACAGAAAGAAAAGATCTGCAAAGAGGCGGTGTGGTTCCTATCGAACATCACAGCGGGCAACAAGCAACAAGTCCAGGCGGTCATTGACGCCGGACTGCTGCCCAAGATCGTGGAGAACCTCAGCAAGGGAGAATTCCAGACCCAAAAGGAAGCTGCATGGGCCGTTTCTAACCTCAGCATCAGCGGCACTAAGGAACAGGTCAGCTTGGAAATCAGTTGTTTATGTATGTATAGTTCAGTTTAGTAAAAGAAACATGCTTATAATTGGGCTTTTTATGGAATTCTTACAATATACCTGTATGCCATGGTTTAAATATTGTTATTTTGTTCGCTCGCGTCAAAATTTGGGGAAATAGAAAGACAAAAAGTAGCCTATGTCACTCCAGTCCTTCAACTACTTCTACGTATATCCCGGTTACATCCTCGGCAGTGACACTTCAAAACCTGGGGTCGGTTTTCTAAACTAGAAGATTTGGCGAGGTTACTGGTTTTTAAACAATACGACTAACGTATGTCCTCTGCAACCCTAAGAGTAAATCAGAACCAATCCTAGGATAGGTTTATACAAACTCTAAATGGCGTAAGGGACAGCTTAATTTGCCTTCCGAAGCACATAATCGTCTTTTATTTCGAATGATCAGGTAACTCAAGACCAGAAATAACTTTTTAAACAAAGTAACCTCCAGTGGGATTCGACAACACAACCTCAGGGTCACAAGGTACACGCCTTTACCACTGGATCACGGAGGCAGTCAAGCTCTTCAACTATCTTCACATAAAAGATTAACAATAATCTGTTGCTCCATTTAAACGTGAAAGACGGGCAAACAAACACATACTCACATTTATTAGTATGGATTTTTTCAGTTTATTAGATTACTAAATAAATTGAATTTTATTACAGGTGGCGACGCTCATCTCGTGCGGTGTGATACCGCCTTTCTGTAATTTATTAAGCTCTAAGGATACACAAGTTATTAACGTAAGTTTCATTCTTTTTTTTATTTTTAGTTTTGGTTAAGAAAAATTTTATATCAGACAAGTCTAGACGTACACATATATTTATTCTGACGCAAAGAATGAATTCTAGCCTAACAATGATGATTAGCATCAAATAGTATGATTCACCAATTTTAATGAATAGAAATTGACTCACTGAGCTTTCCAAAATCGTAAAGTGAGTGATTCATATCACAAATCGATAACGCCCATATTCGATAATAGATTGTGGTTTTAAAAAATACAATAAGCAAGAGAAAAATCTTTTTCTTATTTTACATTATGGGAATTGGTTTTTTAAGAATTATCCCTTTAAATGATGGACGAAAATACATTTACTTATATAAAATAAAGAATTCTCAAAAGGTCGTGGTGTTTTTAATTCGTAACAGATACTTAAATGAACCTTGTATATTTGTCCATGTGTCAGGTGGTACTGGACGGCATCAGCAACATGCTGAAGATGGCGGGCGAGAACGCCGACCAGGTGGCCAGCATGATCGAGGAGTGCGGCGGCATCGACAAGATAGAGGCGCTGCAGAGCCACGAGAAGGTGGAGATCTACAAGATGGCGTACGACATCATCGAGCAGTACTTCGCGGGAGAGGCAAGTGTAGCATTCTATTTCCATACTCTCGACCAATGTTAATCTCAAGTTGATGATCTGATAGTTTGAGGGTGTCAAATAATACTTATTAATAAAAAAAAAATCTTCTATCTTCTGTCTTCTTTATCCGAGCGTTATTCAGCCACGGAGACTCGTTCCCAGGGTCCGCATATTGATTTGACTCCGTTTTTATGACCTGCCTGACGTCAACCTTCCTTGGGAATGCTGTTGTTGCTGATTTCGGTGCATTTCCTAAAAAGGCGACCAAAGGATTTTAATCCTTTGGTCGCCTTTTAAGACCTCCATGGGGGAGATATGGATTGGCTCTATTCGAAACCGGAAACCACGCGATCAGGCATACCTGGCATACTTGTAGACAATTTAATTGTACATATCTAGGTGTCACTAGAAATTCTCAGAGAACGTAATGAAATATTAAAGAGTGTTGTGTGTCCTGGCTCAATAAAATGATAGCAGATTATTAAAGTATTTGTGCTCCGCCAGGAGGAGGATGCGTCGCTGGTGCCGACGGCGGCGGACACGTTCCAGTTCGAGGCGGCGCCCGCGCACGACGCCTTCCGCTTCTAGCGCCCCCGCGCCCGCCGACTACCACAATTTCTACAGCTGTTTATGGGATTGGCTGATGAAGATATCATTGAGTTTGCGATCGATATGGTATTGTTTTTTGCAAAATTATATCGCTATGATCCATAGTATTTGTTTTTTAGACGCTAATCTGATATACATATTTGTTTAATATATTTTTTTTCATTTAGAATGAAATATTAAAATGTGCCTAATTTACTTGTAATGTAAACGATTATTCACTTTCTGTCTATCGATCTAGGTTCATGTTTAATTCTTATTTCGTTTCGTGAACTCGCTTAGAAAATATTAGTGTTCTAAAAAACGGCGTACGTTGAAATATGATGTATTTAATTTTATATACCAATAAATATAAACAATACCATATGTATTTAACTCAATATTTCTCGCATTTTAGGAATTGTTCAATCAATAAACTGGACTATTGAAATCTGACACAACGAATATTGTCTACCAATAGTCAATCCCTATAAATGCAGTTTATATTATGTGCTACAATAATTACTGTGACGCAATAAGGTTGATTAATTCAATTGTGGTATCAAATATAAATTAGCAATAGTGTGTACGGCGCCGTTGCGGTCGCACGGACTCAAACAAAAAGGCCTTAGCACTGTTGATGCCCTGAGAAGGTTGTTACGACTTCTCTCCACGAAACATCGCTTCGTACTTGAGTACGAAGCGATACTTTCTTGGATAGTTAATATATGAAGCCCGTAATCCGTTTCAGCAGATTTGATGTAATTTTATTATTTGTTTTAATTTGTAAATAAATATCTGGACTGCTTTAAACTAAAGGACGAAGCTAAACTGGGATTGTGGATTCATTTTCAATTGACCATCACCCAAATTCTAAAGCAATTTCCATGTAACATCCAAGAATTGTTGTTTCTTAGTTGATCCAACTTCAAATTGGTGTTGCTATCGGCAGCTCAGGAAATGAATGCATAAAACATATCGTGTTTGAATGGATTACGGTCGTGAAGTAAATAGAGTTGAAGTCTTAAAAACCGGTGCTACGGTTTCGTTGTGATACAGCCCTATTGTGATGTTTCAAAGTTTTTCATTCTTGTTTTTCGTATTAAAAAGGACGCGTAATAGATATAAGTGCAGCAGAAATGCGACTAGTGTAATCTGCTTAAGACCGGCGACGCTTGGATATAACATAGTATTTATGTTTCGATTTTAACTCAAGATTTACACTCGGGACTAAGGGGCCATTTCGGATGGCCGTTAATTTCGTTGACATGATCCCATTTGTATGTATATGCCAATAAACTCTGTCCAATATGAAAGGTTGTTTTATTTAGAAAAAGATACAATATGAACTTTGAGTTGATGTATATTAACTAAAAGTATATGTACTTAATTCAGTTCGTTAGTATATGTTCAGCGATGGCAGGAAGTCTCGATTTGGCTTCGATTCACATGTCTTGGGGCCATACTTTTTCTGAAAAATAATAAAATAAGTAATTTGCTACTTGATATAATAATGAATTATACTTTATCTACCTAATCTAAAGCATAAAAATTTATATTTTTCACTTATATTACTTTAGGAATTAAGATTATCTACTATGCCAACTGTCATCAAAATCGATCCAGTAGTAGAGTTTATTTTTGACAAACAAAAAATACAGATGTTTGTAATTTGGTAGCCCCAAGCTTTATATTATTTATAATATATTTTTTGTACTTCATCATCGTATCGGCACTTTTCTGCCCATTGCTTTACTGGTAATTTGTCTCCCTTCTAATACGAGATGATGTCATACGCCCATCTCATTGCAGAACATTTAGTTAGCAGGTATAACTAATTTTACCTAATGTATGATTTACCTTATTAAGTTCACATGCGTAGCACTTCACATTATCGTATGTTTCCTCTGAAGGTTGCTCTCTCTCAGAACGCGCCGAGAGCCGCGCGCTCAGTGACGCCGCGTCATAAAATAGGCCTACCTTGTTTCTAAAGCTGGAACAATAATTTATAAAATCTGCTTATGCCTAATGAAAATTTCATAGCAAAGTATCTTAACGTGAAAATTGCGTTTACAAATCGTAATCTTTCCTGTTTATTAATATTTTCAATTTCAATAAATATAAGTTTTTATATGTGTGGTGAAAATTATTTTATTTATTCTTATTTTATATTGTCTCAAGAAAAACTAGGCAACATTTGATTATTCCAGAATAGTGAGTGATAATGCCTTTGAAAACAAAATAAGCTCTTTAATATATATGTAAATTTGCTCTCATATTTTTATCAGGCGCAGGGAGATCGCCTAGATTATCTGTAGTTTTTTTTAGTGTATTTTCAATGAATTTGGGCGGGTTGTTATTGGTATTGTATCAGTAGTGTATGGCTCTGTTCTGCCACCGATTTCGTGTAGGAAGTTAAACTCACTTCGGTAGCGGCTTGGCCCAGTGGTTGTCCAGCCGGTTAACCTTCATAATGGCATTCAGTCTCTGCAACAAGCTGAAGTTATCGTTCTGAATCTTATTCTTGCGGTCGAGCTCCCGCTGGCATTTCTTCAGCTTTACAACCACGTGCGGACGGGATGGCGGCGCGCGGTTGTCGATGGTAGGAAGCGCCGACTTCACCTCAAACATAGAACATATAAAACAACCAAGAAATTTGAACTCTGAAATAATCGCACCAAATCCTTCCCTACTCTTCAAATTAATCATTTTGTTGTTAATTATCCATATAATTACAACAATACAGATCGTCATAGTTGTTAAAACTCATACGATTGTTGCCGATGTTGAAAAACAGACCAATGATACAGTCATTGAAAGTAAATTTAATAAAAGCTATTGCTTACTTTGAGGCGGTGATCTTGGAATCTTCTCTCATCCCAGGGCTGCAGCAATAGTTTGTCTCTTCGCGACAACATCGCTAATTGTAATGTAAATGTGTAATGTAAGTACGTTTATCACTCAGTCTTTGGTCTTATAGCTAAATTATTCTTGTTTTATTTAATCAATGACAGGTCACTATGACAATAGGGCGTCATGGTAGAGTGCTCCGCGATCCCATGGCGCCCTCCCAATGGCCGGACGGAAGCGCTGGGGGGGTTTTAGTGGGTAGGCTGGCGCACTCGGCGCCAAGAGTCCCACAGTACCCTGTGTGGAGACCCAGGGTCCCCGTAACTGGGTTTCCCCTCCATCAAAAACAAAAAAAAAATGTCACTATGACAATGGCTTCCATGCCCTATAATGAGGCCAACACGCGCTTGACCAAATTATTGCTGTTTTCGTTCGGTACACAAAATATTAGCAAGATCTTTTTCAATGTTTCTTTTTGATTACCTATATTGGACTGTATCGAGCTTTTATTACATGAAACATATTGTAAACAATGAAAAAATACAAAGACCTACCCACTGCCTGCAGCGGTATTTCCGGACCAATACGATATCGGAACCTTCAATTAAAAAGCGTATTTCTGCTCAGCAGTGGTCGTTCGGAAATGCTGGTAGTCTACAGCTTGAATGAGATTTAAATGTTTATTAATTGGTGACGTGAAAAAGTGCCTGTGAAGGTCTAATTTCTGAATAAATATTTAGATTTTGTATAAATCACTCAAAAGCCGGCAACGCTTCTGTGACCCACCGGGTGATGCAGGTGTCTATGGGCGGCAGTGATCACTTAAACACGTGACCCGCCAGCTCGTTTGCCTCCCTGTTTCTTAAAAAAATGAAAAAAATATATACAGAATTAATTAATATTTACTCAAAGACCGACCCAAGAGCAATAAGGGGTAGTAATCGACTGTTTGAATACGATATTATGGGTTTTCCAAATCGAGGTAGAAAGTACCTACAAAGTTATTGAATTAAAATACAACATTGCAAATTAATAAATAAATTATAATGTTAATATTATACACTGCACTTACAATGGTATCATATCATGTTCGTTACAATATACACGAAAACATACAAACACGTGGTTACAATACAAATAAAAAAAAATATTTGAGCAATATAAAAATAAAAAAAAACCAAATCACTCCTATCATCTAAACCTAATGCATTATTAAACATTAAATACAGTTATTTTTCGTCCAAAACTGGCCGGTACTTCGGGGCCAATTTAATTATATATTGTTAGTACATATCAGAGCCAATTCTCAAAATCCATACCTGTTGTCACATGTGGACAAGCACAGATCATCTATCTTGGATTTCTGTAAATGTTTCTATAAAAAAAAGTCTTGTAAAATTACTTAGCTGCAAGGTAATTCAATAAAAATAATTATTTATAAAAAAACCCCGACTGCAAATGCTAATTACTGACTAAAAACGGGGTATACAAAACACAGTGCATTAAATCTTATAAAAACTCTATACACAGCAGGTATTATAATTTTTATATAATAGAAACATAATGTACTTATATATTTTAAATAATTACAGGCGGGACAAACAAATCTACGAGACATCGTTGTATCTACGAATTTGTCCCTCCTTCTGCCGCAGTCGGGTAAAAATACATATAATATATCAAACAAAGTTTTCCTTTTTGCAAATTTAAAACTAAATCAGGCTTTTTTCGAGAAATACGTGAAATCAAGAATTAGCTCCAACGTTTTGTGATCAGTGTTATTAATAAAAGCTTAGGAATGTAAGTTGGTTTAGTCCCAATTTTGGCAATGTTTACTTGTAAAGCTCCATTAATTTCAATATTAGTGCATTTGTTTATGCTCGCTGGAATTTTAGATAAAATACCATTACTTAAATTAAATTTATTTACGACTTTTGCGCACGCAACTTTTTAGGACGCTCGAGTATGTCAAATGAGATTGTATATGTCAGTAATTTGACTAAACAATCAAATGATCGAGACATCAAACAGAAAATTCAATATTACTGTACATATAATAAGATGTACAAATCGGACCTACAGTTAAAAAGGCTGTTATTAAATATTTTTTTTAACTTATACTCGAAGTACGGTCAACTGCATGTCGGAATCTGATCCCTATTTTAGTGGTAATAGTGTCGAAGTCGCTATAACTTTGTATAGATTGTCGTGCTGTTGACGATACCAAAACTCTAAGTACCCTACGTTTGAATGCTACCAAATGCTTCCCCGTTATACGGAAGACCTAAGAATATTCTAGACCGCAGTTCACAATTGACGAATGATCCGTGGGTAGTTTGCAGCGAACCCGGTTATTTGTGATAGTAATTTATATATCGAGGAGATGAGAACCAAACGGAGGCCAAAACAAAATTTAGAAACATTATCTGACGGTTAAAAGAAATATCAGACTCGGTCGATTTATTTCAAATTGTCGATTGTGCCTCCATTTGGTTCTAACCTCTCGTTCCTAATAAATCTACAATGAGTCTGCCTCGCAATAACTCTAATTACAATATTGAGTATAAAACGTATTAAATACATCAAAAAGATCTAGTTATTTACGTTTTTGCGCTTTAAGATATGACTATGAATTTACATACAAGCAACGACTTAGTTGCCACTATATAGAATGCGCCATACAGAAATGATCCTTCATCAGTTTATATCATTAATGTTTGAAGGGTCAAATTTCCTTGATGCTTATTCACGAAACAAACCGCTACGTCTTTCTTGGCGAAAACGAATTCGTGTTTTAAAATGAATAAATATGAGATAATGCACGTTTTTAGTTTTTTTCACATTTTCGTCGAGATAAAATTGAAATCAAACTTACTAGAACAATCCATATAAAATTCGAACGTTCATTAAATTTCCGTTAAAATTCAAACATTACGTGTCAACGAAGCGGTTTGTTCATTTCGCGACACAAAATGGCGGCAAACACAAGTCATATCTCAAACTGTATCACATTATGCGCCGCTAAGTAGGATATCTCCTTAATTTTTTGGTCGATACAAAAAATGCAAATTCATCGCGCAAAATACTCGAAAACGACCTCCACTGTTCAATATTGTACTGTAAATCTTATAAAATACTCGCGTACAAAATTCGCAGTGACTATTTCCCATGATTATTAACATTTATTTTCACATAAAAAATATCGGTTGTGATCACTTTCCATCAAGTTCCATTCTCGTTTGTTGTCCCAAATCTAGACTGATATTATAAAGAGATAAAGTTTGTAACTTTGTTTGTAAGGGCAAATCTTCGGAAATATTGAAACGACCACGAAATTTTTTTCACAATCAGAAAGCTACCCTATCCAGGAGTGACATAGAGTACATTTTAACGCCCAACGCAGTGGGCACGGGTCAGCTAGTCACAAATTTCACTACTACTAGGAAATCCCGAGATTGCGGCCGTACTACAATCCAGGTACCCCGGGACTGTAGTATGGACGGAATCCCGGGAATGATTCCCTTTTGATCGACAATGATGGAAACGAATGTCAAGATTTAAATATCTATGTCTTAAAATCAAGACAAGGGAAAATCTGTTCACGAATTCGATAAAATTGCGTTTCATTTGACAAATCAAAGTTTCATTCGGCTTTTCTTCTCAGCAGTGCTCGTTCCGAAATACTGGTAGTCTGTAGTTTGATTGAGACATAAATTTTTGTTCCATATTGGCGTGAAAAAGTACCTGTAAAGGTCTAATTTCTAATTAAATATTTTGATTTTGAATTGCATTACGGACGACGACTCACTCTTGACGGTAACTGTTAATAACGCTGGAAAATAGCCTGCTCGGGTGCAATACAAAAATGTTATAATTACAATCGTTTGTAAACAAAAACTCGTACAAAAATAAATAATCCCATTTTTGCTAACTTAATACTTTCATTACGGAGTGTTACTTTGTTATATGTTGGACGACATTGATTCGGGAACAGACTGAATTCACCACCACTATATCATTATTTTCAAGTAAAATATTCCTATAAATTGTATTTTATTTCTTGTATACTTAAGTCCATTATACATAATTTAGGCACGTCATTTTTGGTGTTTGAAAATATGGTTCATTTTAAGAATCACAGCTCGCTAAGAAACTTGAGGAGTATTAAACTTAATTGCCATGAAGTTAGCTACCGAACACTGAATTTGCAATCTTGAGGACTACTAGCTTCATTGCCATGAAGTTAGCTACCGAACACTGCATTTGCAATCTTGAGGACTACTAGCTTCGTTACCATGAAGTTAGCTACCGAACACTGAATTTGCAATCTTGAGGACTACTAGCTTCATTGCCATGAAGTTAGCTATCGAGCACTGAATTTGCAATATAGTTGTTTCAGAGATTAATTTCAAACAAACAGCTTCATTCATCTTTGCGATTAAAGTAGTTACTTATTGTCTTTCAATAGACAATCTGATCTAGCTAGATACCGTTGCTGTGTACTATGAAGTATGCAATTTCAAGTCAATATATTGTATAACTACCGAACCGCCCCGGCTTTGCACGGGTTTTAAAACATTCCTTGCGAATAACACTATCTATTAAAAAACCGTATCAAAATCAGTTGCTTACTTTTAAAGATCTAAGCATATAAGAAATAAACAGTGGAAAGAGACTTTGTTTTATAGAGTGATCTTAACGAATAATATAGTGGTGGATCAATTTCAAATACTAGTTGCATGGGACATAAGCGTTAGGGAACCCAATCCCGGGATAGGATATAGCGGCCATACTACAATTCCGGGATCTATGAACGGAATCCCGGTATTGAACTCCTTAATTGAATAAAAAATCTAGCTCGTTTACAACCTTATAGCCACGTGGAGATTCGCATAAAAAAATCTATATACGCCTATCATTATATTACTCGATATTTATCTACAATAAAATTATAGAAATTCCAAAAAAAAAAACAACAAATCAGCTGCCGTTGTTATTATTCACAACGAAATATAAAGCTAGGTTAAATATACTGGGCAAACGAATACGGGTGAAGCAGCATATAGCGGTATGTGATGTCGGCGATTGACTAGCGACAGTCACTTCAGTGAAACCGGCCAATGATTCTCTGCCCGGCGGGAGAAATTGAACCTCGACACTTACACAATAAAAATCAATAAAGCATTATGTTTACTTTCGAAAAATAGATCTTTTTTTAATCAGATCGAAAATTCTAGACTAACGAATATGGCAACACCGTATGTATGCTGTCAGAAATATTTTTGTAATCAAAACTACCATCAATTAAATAATAACGAGGACTTATCTAGTTCCAATAATGGAAGACACGATATTGACACAAAATGTGTTAACTTTTGAACTTCATTCCGCTTTTTCTCTCTGATACTTACTTCCATCAATAGAATACGATCAACCACATGTCAACTTACCTTATCTTGCTGCGGGGACCAGCACGACGAGACATTGGCCCTTTTGTACTTACCCCCTGCCTTACTCACTTACAGTGGAGTCTCCAAAGAAGGACCGCATCTTTAGCACGTTACCCTCTGCAAAGTACCTGCAGTCCTCCACTTCTGGGTAGGAAACTCCAAACAGGGACCGTCGCTTACTTGCCAGTGAGTCACACTCACTCATGATGTGCTTCTTGGACTCTTCTGCTTCCGCACACAGCCGACATTGAGGGCTTTCGACAAGTCCCAGCTTAAACAAACGCCCACGACATTCGAAGTGTCCAGTCAGGGCTCCCAGCAGTATTCTTGTCTATAACTTACCTTAATATACAACTGTATTTGCAAAAACTTCGGGTAAATTAAAGTTGTTGACCGTACACCGAGTCAGTGTTGCCATATAAACTGAAACATCCCTAAATGTCGGTTCAGAATACCCCCGCGCCAAACACGTCAATGGGACACCTAATTCGTTGTCGAAGACTACTGGAGTGTAAAAAAGGCTATGCAATCAACTATTCAGACTTCAAAGAATTAAGTTGGTACATGTCGGCGTTTTCGGGGACTTACTTGCAAATTTCAAGCGATTTTAAATTTACTATCTATGTCATATAGAGGTTTTAATGACTCTGGTGATATATAATTTTGAAATTTAATTAAAATTTAATAAGATCTACAAAGTTCTTCATTGGTTATAGTTTAATATACATATTTTTATTAGTTATGACCTTTGCTAATGCTAATTTTTCCGAGCTACAATAAAATATATACTTGGGTATACAAATGACATCATTTAAGCAGCAATAACCGCAAATTATAACTGAAATTGTATACAGTGGCGCCCTCTTTGCGTACGAAACAAACAATATATCGCATGCAATTTGCCCCAAGTCCCCTAGCCTATTTAAAAAAGTACAAAATCCCCCATAATTCTTCCTCCCGCGCTTCCCTGACTGACTTACAATAACTTACGAGCCAAACATCACAACATATCATATGCGTGTATACATTCGTATTAATCACATAAGTTTTATTATTTGAAAGCATTTCCTATGGCCGAGTGCCGTCTCCTAAAACAAGGAGCTTCCAATAATCGTGGAGTATTCCATTAAAAATCAGCTCAATTAGCATTAAAACGGTTTTTACACTGATTTGTTCTACAATCAGCCGAGTTCTTATATCGTTACGGAATATATAACATTGGATGTAATAAATGAGAGTGCAAACTCCATTATTATTTTAAGCGCCTTGTCGAATATCAACTATAAACGCAGCTTAATATATTATAAAATCATTTAGGATTACACTATCATTTTTACGGGAACTTATCTAAATAATATGATATATAATAATTAATATTATTTATAGTGACGGGGTAAGAAGCCAATTTTTGGTTTATTTATTGTGTGTTAAGAAAATTTCTTAAGATTACTACTTGCGTAATATTAAAATGACCAACAGTGTGTAATCCTCAGACATTTTCTATATATAAAGACTTCGCGTTGCATCAACGCATTTAACACTAGAGGGTATAATATATTAGCTTTCGAAAGGACAGCCTCTATTACATTCCCTGCCCCTAAATTACACGTAGGAATCTGTTCTTTTGACTAATCTATTTCTCCGCCATTTTGAATTTAAAACCACAACAAAATGGAGGAATAAACGAAAGGCGAATATGCATTTTCTAACATTCCCTAATGCTAGTCCATTATCGTCTGTGCAGGTTTTGGAATGAAGTGTAAATGCGGAGAAATGTGCTTTAGACGTTAAGATTACGCTGTATATGCCCAACATAACATACGTTCTTATAAGGCTCTTGTAAATTAAGCGCATATTTTTTATGTAACATCAATGATACATTTTGTGTAGACCATAGAATACGTTAAGCGTTTTAACTCCATATTTCTGAAAATCTCACTTCTTAAAAAAATAATTTATACAAAGAAAAAATCTTCAAAAAAGAAATATATGTATGCTGACTGAATTTTCAAATAAAGAGAAGGCTTCTTAAAAGATTTGCGCTTAATTTGCTGCCTCGTTATTTCTATCTGGTATAGTGAGAATACATAATTACGGGCAGAAATTAATAACTATTTTGGGTTTTAACTCTTACAGAGCTGCCACAACAACCCTTTAGCTTATATTAAATTTAATGACTTCAGAATTAAATAGTGTTCGCCATGGCTCACTGGCCGCTAATTAAAGACCGAATCTGACGCGATTTTTCTTTACTATAACCAATATGACCCTATTACATTTCATATCATGAGCAAAATGTAATGTTAATAATTTTTCTGACATAAAACTGTCTATGATTTTTTACTGGAAGATATTAAAAATAATAACGATGTCACCTCCTAAATAAACTGTCACAATTTCCTTTCCCCAATTAGAATATAAAGGAAAACATATTTACGTCTTCTTGTGATGATCCCTTCGCCTTTCTCCAACGGATAAAGTTTATCCGTTAAACTATACTAAAATAATCTTCCTATGACGTGGACAGTCAAATGTCAAACTTAGCAAATGTCAACTGTCAAACCTGTCAAACGCTAACTGTCAACTCGTGAAAATATCCCGTTGACATTACACATTCGACTGGAAGACATACACATCCAAACAAAATACGGGTCATATCGGTGGAATGGGTTCGGGCGGCGCGGGATCCTCAGCACGGCAGCGAGGCGCGCGGCAGCGGCCGCACCAGGTACAGCTTTTCGCCCTGCACGCACACAAACAGACAGAAATGGAGACAGATGACGGAGGTAGATGAGTTAAAAGCCTGTCCTGATCGAGGACTTTTATCTGTTAAAATAGAATTGTTGATAAAATATTGCTGAATCGGCGAACAAGACTGGCATGAAGGTCGAATAAACAGACAGAAGTTCCGTTATTTTTTTGAAAATATGGAACTCAAATAACTTTTTATTCACTGTTATGGACTTCAGAGACTTTTTTTTATGTCAGAGGGAGGCAAACGAGCAGGCGGGTCACGAGATGTTAAGTAATCACCACCGCCCTGACAACTGCAACACCCGCGGGGAAACAGAAGCGTTGCCGGCCTATAAAAATAAGAAGTTGGGCTGTAAATAACTGACAGCAATGTCATACCTGTTTGTTGGTGTAGATGGGTGCCCGCTGGTAGTGCTGCACCAACTGCTCTAGCGTCTGGAACTTGCGCTGCCCGATGCAGTACAGGTTGCCTTCCACGTGCACTCGGAAGTGCTTGTTGCGGCCCGGCGCCTTCAGCGACACTGAGAAGTCACCCACCTGGACACAAAGTCAATTTTTTTTTATGTCAGGGGGAGGCAAACGAGCAGGCGAGTCACGAAATGTTATGTGAACACCGCCACCCATAGACAACTGCAACACCCGTGGGGTTACAGAAGCGTTGCCGGCCTGTAAAAAACCTCCGCCCTCCCCATGACGGCTGATAACCGCCATTCAGGCGTGGGTCTTCTGGGGAGTGTGGTACTTCCCCGGACGAGCCGGCCCATTCGTGCTACTGGCTAAAACGAAGCCTGTAACTGGCTCCACACCATTACTAGTAGTGGCTCCATACCACTAAAAAAATAGCAACCAATAATAAAAACATATATTAAAAGCCTTTAGTTTCTAAGGTTTAACTCAATTAAAAACACTGAAAAGGGCAAGAGAATTGTGCGAAATTGACACGGGAGCAGAAAAAATCTATACCAATACTAAAAGTGTGTCACTTTGTTTGTGAGTAGAATTAAATAACTATTTCTATCTATATTATATGGATACTACGGATGGACTGAGAAACTCTGTTACAATGAGCATTAAAGTTACTACATCCAATTTTGTTGACCCCAAATTAATAAAATAAACAAATCTTTCTTTTTTTTATGATAGAGGGCGGCAAACGAGCAGACTGGTCACGTGATGTTAAGTAATCACCGCAGCCCATAGACACCTGCAACACCTGGGGGGCCACAGGAGCGTTGCAGATGGAAAAGTATTCTGTTGCGACCGAACAAGTTTGGCTATACGGCATACAAATATTTCTTTTTTGTCCATGTAAATTATAATGAACTATAACAATCGTCAATAAAGATAAAAAAAATAAAATCATTCATAAAGTAAAATTAAAATCATAAATTAATGTATATGATATAACCTAACTCGCTCGACCACCTCCACGTTGTAACGGTTAACGTACTTGACTAATACTCAGAAGGTCGCGGGTTCGATCCCCGGGATCATCATGGAAAATTACCTTTTTCTGATTG
>JADGIL010000660.1:0-16896 GCA_020352625.1 Cactoblastis cactorum
TTTGTTTTCCAAATAAAATAAAACATTGGTGCCGACAAGTTAGTACATACGAAAATAACGTAAATTAAAATTTTAGTAAGCAGTGGTAAATTTTACGAGTAGTAAAATTAAGATAATTGCTAGGCAGTAATAAGGATTGGCATAAAGGTTAGGCCGTCAAACAATTTATATAACGCAGTAGAAACTTATCCAATCTCGTTGACTGAGTCTTAGAACTGGGAGGATTAAATATGACATTTATGGGGTAATAAGTTGATGTGTTTATGGCTTTTTCCGTAGCTCTGAACCGTAATGATTTCACTGTGAACCAATTTTTAGGTTTTGCAACGTCGGTATAAAGTTTGATTTTATATAAGATGCCTTATAAATGAGAAATGTTAATTTGTAACTTGATATAATTTTATAATTTTTATTATCTAGCTTTATGATATTTTGGTATATTATAATTATATTCTCCCTAAACGAAAATATATTTAAAAACGTTTACACTATTATTAGATGACAACAGAATTATTTTTGCCAAAATAGATCTTCTCAAAACACAATGTCAGTTATCGTATCCCCATAATATAAACTTCTTAAATACATATGTATATACTTTTGAAAAAATATTAAGGGTGTTTGTAGAACCTATAGATAACAAAAATATTTTTGTTAGACATTTTTTCTATCTGTATGTTTGTACGCTCATCGTACAAAAAATACTAAATGCAACTTGATGCGGTTTTCAATCGTATCTAAGAGTCTCAATTTAATTATTAGATAAGATATTTCGTGATGCGCGTACAAACATACAGATAAAAGTTCTAAAACCTTTTTGCCTTCTAAGTATATATCCTAAAAAGATCCACTTTTTTTCTTAATATTTCTTATGTACAGACATAGCTAAGTTACAATTTTATTACATGTAGTATATTTAACAAATTTATAAGTATATGGTTGTAGCGAACTAAGATTATATTCTATCTTTGATAATGAACAACAATAAACTGATAAATCCATAATTAAATATAGAGACTAATTCGGTATGCTGCCCAGTCGTCGTACAGGATCCTCTGGGAACGAGAATTTAGTTTCACTTTAGGAAATGTAGGACAGTTTAGTAAATGTTATTAATAAGTAATGTTATTAATATCTTCTATTAAGCAGCTTCTGATTTAGATTTATTCAGTCATTTATTTCTTTAGTTACTAACCTATGCCGGCGACTTCATCTATAAATAAATTACTTTTCTTAATATATCAGGATCTAAGAGATATAAATTCTAACCTACGTTAGATATAAAGTTAGACTTTCTAACGATATAGCTATGAAAATCTATCCTATATTTTTTACTATTTTAATATACATACAAACATACAATACATACAGATAGCCAAAGGTTTAAAAAAAATAATCGTTTAGGCTTCTATAGACCCTATAAACAAAGACTACATATGTATATTTTTAATCATCATCGTTTATGTAAATAGTAACAGTTTTAAAATACATTTGTATAGATTTAATCATTTTATACATACTACCGAGTCATACACATAAAATACTGAAGTATATGAGTTACAAATTTAAAATTAATAAACTAAACGTATGTATTATAAGCAATACTCGAGGAACACAAACAAAAATCTGCATATATTTCAAACAAACTAATAAAAAAATGTTTCTTTTTAAGTAGCACTGGCCGAAAAGGATAAAAATGTGTAACATGTTTTTTTCTTTTTATTTATTTCTATTTGCCCTATTTTTTTTTTCGAAAGCCTTAATTCAGGTAAGATCTTGTATAAAAGTAAGCTGGTATTAAATAAACATTTACGTATATTCAAACTATCCTGCTATTAAAAATCGAACTTGTAGTGCAAAGAGAACGAGACCAATGGCTAATCGGCGAACAGTTCAAACACTTCTTGTTTGCGGGCTAGATGTGATTAATCATAAGTTGGCCAACTGCCGTATAAACTTGCCTAAGCAAGACGCTATTAATGTTGTAGCTCTTGGCAAGTTGTTACCTGCACCCATAAATATATTAGCACGTTGGGGACATAACTTTGATGGAAGTCGTGCCATGTGACGCGAAAACAACATGGATATTAAATTGAAGTGCGTAGCTGTGGAATTATTTAGCACTAGCTGTGTGCTGCCGTTTCTTGGGGAACTTCGACGACGTTCTAGTATAGAAGATGGGGCAATAACATGCGCCATAGCAGATATGTCGCCAACTATGGACCAAACAATATTGGACGAATAGATTGAGCACACTATTTACGTAGTTTTCTTTCTCCTCGCTCAACAGCACGCGCCTAAATCTGGTTGTACCTGTATTGAAATATGTTTTAAATAAAGCTAAATAAAAATCAATAATAGAAAAATATACATACATGTACCTACTCAACGGTCAATTCTATATCTAAGCATGTATAATAGACACATTTTTAAAAAGATAGACAGCAAGCAGACATGCCGTTAAATCGTGACTACATAATAGAATATGCAATATAAAAAGTAAATAATTGATATGACCTGAAGGGGCAATGACTTTTCATCGAAATTATGTCATAATATTTCAGGCACAATTAGGTGAATAAATGTTTTCAAAGTTCACCGGCCTATTTCAGAGTAGCCTGGTGGAAATTACCCAATATTACAAAATAATATTTGTGTAAAACATGAAAGGGCTCGCGTGTCGTTACTCTATAAAATTTTGTAATTAATAACCAGGACTCGAGTCGTTTATGGTAATATAGGCAATTTTTCTTTACACTAATGCGCGTCTTTGAGTTCAATGTGCTTGAAATACCACTTTGCAATTTCAGTGGCCCTCAGATGTTATCTCTATCAATTATGGTCCATAAAACGTAATGACTTCATCGTAAATCTTCACCTTACACGACACAATTTTGCTTGGTGTTGAATAAATGGGGTCAAATTGCTTGTGTACCTATTAATGACATTGTCCCGAATTGTAGCCTATGCGTGGGTACCCAGCGGAAGAATTATAATAGCTTTGTAAAACTAAGCACCTTCTTCGGATGTTCAAACAGTTTTTTTAATTAAGTAATTTCGTTTGTATTTGTTCTGGGTGTTGTTTATCTCGAGTTCTTGACTAATTTTTATAAACGTGAAATTACTTTTTTGTAGTATCGTTAGAACCTTCTGTAATAAAACGTTGCATACAATTTCTTATTTCAGATACATAAAAGCCTTTTTTATACCGTTTAATCGTTAAAGTGTAATTTTTATTAATGATGCTGTTCCTTTAAAGGGATATATTATATTTGGACAAAAGTTTAAATGATGGTGCTATTAATAATAATTATCACTTAACAAAATAATTTTTATACACTGATAATTTTATTAATTGCTACTCATTTCATAATAAAAGACACATGATTACCCGGACGGTATCAAGTTTCAAAATTTCAACCCCCTTAATAAATAAAAACACTATTACACTGAAGAAAACAGTTTGTTGAGAAAATAAAATTGTTTTCTTTGAGCTTTGCTCGTAGCAGTGCCCTGTCTCCAATAAGTTTGATATTTGTTTACTCAAAGAAAGCAACTAGTCAACATTCTCGATATAACAGGCAAACGACTTCAAGACCTCTTTAAGTTACCTGTCATACTTATATCAACACGTTTGTATTCACTTCGTGATTGCTGTGACTTTAATATTTCACTTAAATATTCTTTACAACAACAATTTGGCCGGATTACTACTAGAATTTGGTGTCAATTGTGGCGTAATAATTAACATGTCTGTCCTCAAGAAGACCCGGGTTCGAGCCCGAGTTCGAGGAAATTATAAAGCATACGGCCGGGTGAGCATTACCGTACGCTACGTATGATTGCCGTAATCACGGTACCACAAACAAAACCGTCTCATGATAGCTAGAATTAAAAACCCTCCATCGTTCAATCTAAAAAATTAAGTCATTTGGTCATTAAACGTGCGTTATGTATAAAAAATAATAAATGTACGGAAATTTTTCCCCTTATGTACGGCAACAATATTTATTCAGCGGCAACACTGAGGTGAGATGATAGGGAAATTATAGACTAGTTTGACATAAAAATAGGTTTTTTTTCTAAATGACTCGGATCTTGTATATTTGTTTATATTTATAAGTATTATAGGTCTTCAGGTTAGGCGTAAGAAAAAATTACATGTTTCACTTTCATAAAAAATAATTATCGAAATTCGCTCAGAACTCGAAAGAAAAGACGTGATTCACATCGTGAAAAACAAATTTGAAATTGTGTTAGCCAACGGCCCGTTCCATTATTTTTACATCGTTAAAAATTATAGCCTTTTAACTGTTACCCCATTACTGGTTCTTTGTGAGGGTGTTGCAATTAGTGGAACGTTGTTTTTGCATTCTGCCTATTAATTTATTCTGTAACTTGAACTGTTCTTTTACTGTCAGTTCTTTAATTTTAAGGAAATGTCTCGAATTTTTTCCATTTCACAAGCTCGATTGACAACTGACCTGTCTCAATTCTGTGTAGCTTTTTAAACCTTTATTTGAGCCTCTAAATAATTTATTGATAAGACTTCAAGAAAAGAACGTATAAATTCCTTAAAGGCCATCAACGCTTATGTGACCCCCCGGGTGTTGCAGGTGTCTTTGGACAGCGGTGATCACTTAACATCAAGTGACCCGCCAGCTCATTTGCCTTCCTCTGTCATAAAAAATATCTATTTGACTTTTTCTCCGTCAATTCCGTCAGCGTGCTTCATAATAGACATTAATTTTAAGTGCAATGTTTTAACATGATCTCTTTAGGTTATTTTTGTGTTAAAATGTACTGGTGATAGTGTATTATCTCCTTAGATCATAAATTAATAATTTAAGATAATCTTGCTTAATAATAAACACATCCAATATAACTTCTTAATAAATGATTATTGAAATAATATCTACTTCTTAAGCTATGTAGCTACTCGACCTCCGTGATGTAGCGGTTAACGTGACTAACCGTTACCCAAGAGGTCCCGGGTTCGATCTCGGTTAGGTCATAAAGGAAAATGATCATTTTCTGTTTAGCCTGGGTATTTGATGCTTATGTATATCTGCATTTGTTATGTAATATGGTATCGTTAAGTTGTTATCTTAAAATATAAGTTAAGAACTTAATTTGGGGCTAAGTCAGTCTGTGTACATACAATATCTATAATTTTTTTTATTAGTAACTGCATGTATATAGATAGTATATTAACAGTTAATCGGACATCTAGGCTATGTCCAATGTTAGATCCATTTTATTTAACTTGAAAGCGCATTGTATCTATCTAAATTATAGCTTCTGCTTTGTAAAAAACAACAAATTATGAGAATGCATTGAATTTATTATATGAAGTTGCAAACCTTAAAACATGATAGACACAAAATGTGCGGGAAGTGGTATATAAGTAGATAAGTCGCTTTTCTGGCTGAAACAGTACAAAAGTAAAGTAGCAAGTGTGCACAAGGAACAGCCGCGCCGCGACGTTCCTAGTACTCGCCCTGAAGATGGCCTTCTGAATAGGTCGAAACGGTCGTCGGCGTTACCGACTAAAATTAACGTGAGTTAGCCATGTAAGCACTAGTGCTGACAAAGTAATTTAAAATAAAACCGTTACGCAGAATCTAGAACTTTCGAGGTAAGTATTTCTTACATCAGTAATTAACAAATATTTAAACTTAATCAACCTACATACTACTAGCACATCAGAACGACCACTAAATATTAATCATCACATTACTACCTATTCTGCTACAATAAAAATTAAATCACGTTAAATCTAAAAAAATAATACTCAAAACGAGTACAAAAATCTTTAAGGATTAAAACAAAGTCAAGAAGCCAATGTAAATAAGTTCAAGTTCAAACAGTTATTTCCCGCTAATTGTCGTCTTAAATATTTCAGCCGGTACCATAACTTAATTATGCAAACTTCTGCAGGCACTGAACGGCTGTTGACTGAAACTGAAACCAAAACTAATATTGGAACAACTAGTACAAATAACTGTACAACTTACAACTCAGTTCTAAGATGTTTTCAACTGACATGACACGTTTTGAACTATAAAAATGTATGTATGTAATAATTTATGTTGCGCGCATGTTATATTTTTTTAATTTTTCTTATATATATCATTGAATTGGTACACAGATATATGGACTGCTAGATGAAAAGCGGTTACCCTAGCCTGTTTACAGGAATTTTCAAATTTCCGTACAATTTAATTACATAATTTTTTTTTTTTATTTTTCTTTTATTATTAAGCTGTAGATATTCTTAAATATTATTGAGTTACGAGTATTGTTCTTGTAGATTTACTTACCAAGTAAGACAACTACTACTACTTATAGATTTACTAACTCGTTAATATTGTTATTTATGAGATAATAAGAACTTTAAAAAAGTGTATAAAATTGAATGGACAATTATTATTGTTTTGATAGACAAATCGGCTTGAACACATTTGTTCTTTCATGTTTCCTCACATATTAAGCAATTTTCACAAAGAGATAGCAATTGTATACTATATAGTTCTTTTTCCGCACTGAGGCGCATTTGAGCGGTTGTGCTAATTTCTTTTACGGTGTAGGGGACAATAGTTGGCAGACGTTCCAAGCTACCTAAAGATATTTAACTTAACGACCGCCATCTAGCTATAACAACCGGGACTAACGGTTTTATGTGCCTATCAAAATACATAGAACAAGAACCAGATATACAAATTTAATAGTCAGCTTACGTCCAAACTTGGTAACGTTTATATATATAAGTACTGGTATAATTAAGGCCGATTTATAAGAGAATAACAAATCATGGAACGTGCTCCTTCCCTTCCCGCGCCGATTGTAAAAATCATTTAAAGGAAAGGGCATGAACCAGTTGTTGCTTCTTATAGGTTATGGCCTAGCAAACTGTCATTATACGTATAACTGAATCGCTGTTGCACCAATTATTCAACATTAAACGTGTTATGCGAGTCCACAACTCTTAAATATTTTTGTTATATTATAAATATTTTACTAAAATATTTCTCTTAGATGGCTACAAATTGCAACTGCATATTTATTATTTTATTTTAATAGCGTTCTGTGGCAAGTAATTGTATAGCTAAAATTCTTTTTAAAGCCTAATTCTTTGCATTCGGGTAATAGAAAATGTCGGAAGTTCTCACCTACAACCGGCTTATTGTAATAAGAGTAACAATTTTCTGTTCTCTTACCTAAATTAAACATGATTTTGCCATCTGTTGTGGCTACTTAAGCACTTAAAACGTCGTTGAGATGAATGGCTTCACTCTCAAGTTTGCTCAACTTCTGACAGAGGAAAAAGGCTAGAATTTTTAACTACGAAGACATCTTTTCTTTGAGATATTATTTTCAAGGCATTCATATAATCTATCAAGTCTTTAAGAGAATTTATATGACAAATATAAAAATATTTTTGGAGCATGATACATACATTTTAATACATTCTAAGGTACTAGTTTCGAAAGAGTTATATAAATCATAAAATATAACCAATAGGTTCTATATAAAATAGACACTTGTTCTGTTCTAAAATATGATTTCATTAAAATCTTTCAGAAGAGAATAATACAAAATTCATAACATCAAAATTTTTTAATATTTAATGAGCGAAGCGAGTTCCCCTATATCCCTCGGGTACCGTACATTTTTCCGGGATAAAAAGTAGCCTATCTTCTATTCTATGTCATATTCCATTGCTGTGCCAAATGTCATCCAGAGCCGTTCAGTAGTTTTTGTGTGATGCGTGTACAAACATACAGATAGACAAAAATTCTAAAAACATAGGTTTTGGCTTCTCTAGGCCCTATAAAGAACCCCTATATATTTTTTCCTAAATATCTCTCGTGTACAGACAAAGCTCAGATACAATTTTATTATATGTATAGATATAGCATTTTTAAATATTTACTGATTCTATTTATAAATGTAGTAGATAATTTTTAAAGAAACTAATCCGCAACCCATTTAATGTATGCATGTTGTAGCTATTTGATTGACTAACTGTGATAACTGTCGCTACCAACCGGAAGTTAATTAACAATCTGTCCAAACATGTACCAGTTTCCCTCCAAATACGTACAAACATATACACACGATTATTAACCTTAGACTTGGCATAGAAATAGATGCATCCTTACCCACATTTAGTAAATTATGATAAACAAATTAGGTACGATAAGGGCTCAGTCTTTGATAAAATTAGCAAGGGTATGTACAAGTACTAAAGATGTAGGAATTTTACCTATGATATAGAATTTATATAGTATGTTGTATGAAAAACAATTATTCAAAAATATAAAATCAACTAGCAACCCACCCTGGTTTCACACGGGCTTTAAAACCGTCCTTGTAAATCACCTTATCTACTAAAAATAATACCGATCAAAATCCGTTGCGTAGTTTTTAAGATCTAAGCATACATAAGGACAGACAGCGGAAAGCGACTTTATTCTATGTAGTGATTACAATATTTTATGCTTTAGTCATCCGTCATACCCAAAAAATTGAATCGACAAATTCGACAAACGGAGTTTCATGTGTAAATAATAAAAGACCTTCTTACCTTGACTACTATTTCTATAAATATATCTGTATTATGTAAGCCACATAATACGAAAGAGAACATATATGCTACTTTACTTAGGCTGGTAGACTCAAAATAAAAAAGTCACAAATTGGATACGTGTACTATTGTCGAAATTTGTAACAAGAAGATTTGATTTGTGACAAGAAGTTTGTAATTTAATTAAAGCAAAAATATTTCATTTTGGTAATACATATATGTATCGTAATCTGCAAAAAGAATCCTTATCATTTTTATGTAAAAATAATTTTTACATTGATGTCTATTAAAATCTTACGTCCCAAAAGTATAAAAATAAACAAATAAGGAACTAACAAGTCAATCTATCAAAATTCACAAACGAAATTACATACAGTACAAGCTATCTATTGGTATAATTGCATAATGATTCCACAGAAAATTGGACCGTGAGGTAATTAAAGTTAATTATTACTTATCTACAACCAAGGTTATCATTCTGTACTCACAATATTTGCGGCAGACCACTTATTACTTAATTTACAAGTTAAAGGGCTCGCACCCACGTTTTTAGCACAAAGGAAAAATGGGTTATATAAAAGCTCTTAGAAATTACGTATCGTAGGCTTTCAGACGTGTAAAGGAGCGCGTGTGAGCCGAGGGTTAGTTTCAACTAAATGTTTTGCTTCTTTGGAACCATGATTTACCTTGTGTATACCTTTACGTTTCCATTTTGACTTCCTTTCAAGTTAAGATGGAATACCTAATGTCAAATAAAATTATATATCAATACATATCTCAATTTGATAGTTATTGTTTTGTAGTAATTTTAATTTTTTATAATAAAGTAAAACTGCTGTCAAAGTTTTTTTTATTATCAAATTCAAGGAAACACTTTTGTCGTGTTAATCAAACCGTATATTTAAGGGATAACGATACCCTAAAAGTTCTCATAATGAACTGCTAAGTGAGTATGTTTGTACCAAAAATATATTTAATTTCATTTAATTTAGAAAAAAACAATTTGAATCAAAGCACTGGTATCAGACATTTCTCGACATTCACTACTAATTAGCAATTCACTCTATCAAAACCCAAAAAACCAAAAACACATTTTATAATAAGTAGCCCTTTTCAACAGTCGACTTCAAAAGACGAATACAAATAAAGATATACAGTTATAAACTGTTATTAATTAGAAATACGACTACTATTTGATAAGTAATAACATTGACCAACCAAACGGAATTGGCAAGATTGTGATTATCATTAAACGTGAACTTGCTTAAATTAAATGTCAATTAAATGGGTCACTGATCTTATGAAGGTATCTGAGTAATCAATTTGTAATTTACTCTGATCGAGTAAAACGGATGAAAATAGTATTTTTTATAATGAAGAGATACTCTGAAAATATCTAAAGAAAGTATTTATTTTCAGATCATTCTATCACTTAATACTTGTTACAGACCCATTATCACGTCTTTATTTTCCAAAAGGTAGACAGAGCCAAGAGTCTGAATCTGATAAGAGTCGAAAGGCTCTAAGGTCCTACTTAGCAGAATGGTGGTCTTGTCGGTTGAGTGGGAATTCAGATATATCTAGTAATAGATTGTTAGCCCATTGCCTATAAGAAAAATCCTATATACATCAATTATTTCCATTGACATTCAATATCTGCTCGGGAGAAGTAGCAGTTGGCAAAATCTCTCTTCCAATGTACAGAAGACCCTGATGCAGTTGTGACTCTATACGTAAATGCACATACTAAGGGTCTTCTATTAGAAATATTATAATCTATCATAATATCTGTTAATTTGGACATACATAGTGCAAAATGGAAGGTTGCGTCGTTATTTGAGAGAAAATAACATGAGATAATACAACCCGTGCGTATAAAATAGACTTCTGAGTAATACAAAAAAGAACAGGGATATAATACGTATCATTTACTTGCAGATATTGCCGAGAATTCTCTAAGGAATATTAAATTTCTTTGATTCAGTGGAATACCTTTTTATGATATTATATATCATGTTACTTACACTTAAGCCTCACTTAAAGAATTTACTTAACTTGTAGTCAAAGGTAACGGCTTCTTCATAATTTATACATCGAGATCTTTCTGTGAAATAAAATTCATACTTGAGAGCCCACACTATACTAGCTTTCAACACTTAGCATGAAACACTATAGAAACAATATAATTAAAAAAAAAATTGGAAGCAATATATAGCAAAATTCAGGACAAAGTAACTCAAGTGCCTATTTTCTCAGACACAATTAAATTCTCGTAATCGTATTTATTTATTTACCGTTCAGAATGTTTGTCTATTATGCGAAAAAACTATTGAATCTGGGTTCTACAGAATCAAATAGACCAAAACATGTTATAAAAAGATAGTCTTCCAAATTTGTTTTTAGTACAACTACTAAATTTCATTTAAAGTTATCATCATAAATATCATCTTAAAATTTATCTTAATTAGTTTTTCATCTACCTATAGGTATTTATTACAACAATTTACATTCACCTGTCTCGTTACCTGTAATCAAATCTTGCAAGCTTTTCACTTGTTCCCAGTCCAATTTAATAAAAACTGAAATTTGGCAAGTATCTTTATTACCCGTAGGATAATGCCTATATCGTGATAATGAATTTTAATGACAAGCGTGATCTGATAGTACGCCCAGAATCGGCTCCTGCTGAGAGAACTCCTCAACGGTTAACTGCACCAGATTTTCCTGATAACGATAAAAGCTTATACCAAAAATTATATATTTTGTAAGAAAAACTTGTATATCATATTGCTGTACTTAGTCGATGACCTTCTAAATAAATATCAAAATAAAATTTAAAATACATACACAATTATTAATCTCATAAGGAACCAAGCCGCAATTAATTCAGCTTAGTTTCCAACTAACACCGCAGCAGGCGACACCTGTTCCCGTGTATTATATAACTACTAACATAAGCTTAAGCTTTTAGCTTTAAGCCCTAACTTCTGCGCAACAGGTTTATCCTTAGAATTTTGAGTAGATCCCGTGACATTAGAAAATTATCCGCCTATTTTCTTTAATCCCCGAACTTCGGTGATAAAATTTTAGATACGTAACAATTTCTATAAACCGCCTTGTTTGACTTTGAGTTTTAATATTATATACATATAGATATTTTCTATAGTCATACAATAAAGTGAGTAAATTAATTACTATTAATTGTAAAGATTAGGATAGTTCTATGAGTTGACGTAGAAAATGTTCATGCTAACGCCTTACCTCATATTACCGATTTTTAGTTCCACCAATAACCATCTGTGGCGCTGTGCTTTTTTACAATTGTTGCCAAAGAGAGACGTGCTCACGTAGCATGTGATAAAAACTACTGAACACATATATAAATCATCATGTTTTCTGACAATTTTGAGATAAGATATTGCTGAGTTTGCTTAGGTTATTCGAACCCTTCCTTTTACAAGTATTGTCAACTGGAACAAATTGAATGATGATACTTGTAAGTAACCGTATTGTGGTAAGCCTCTTTTGAAACACTGGAGATTTTCAGAACAAAGATGTAACCAATCACTGACAGATACATATTTGTTTGACGAAAATGTAGTAAAGACATTAACGTCTGTTATTCGATTAGATATTTTAATTGAAGGAATTCTTCTGTTAAATGGGTATCTGATAATAACGGAGATTAAGTATTTATTAAAAGAATTTCCTACAAAATATTTTCATTAAAAACTGGACTTAATAATCTACTTAAGTAAAAAGAAAATGTCAGTTAAACGGTTTTCGTGTAGAAAAGTGCTTAGATAATCAAAATCTAATATATTATTCAGTAATTTATTAGCCAAAATTATTTTATTTGTGTCATGACAAGAGTGTATAAAAAATATAAAATCGGCCATTTTAGTGGCGCCGCGCCGGCCATTTTAGATAAACTATTAATAAGTACCTACTATTAGTTATTGTATTGTCACCGCTTCATCAGAACTAAATATATCAATCAAGTCAATCAGTCAACATAAAGGGAGGTAATGTTTCGATAACTAGATGTGATTCAGGACAAAGTAAAGCCAAATAAAACCGTTATAAAACCAAATGAAACCAAACATGAATACACATCGCAACAGCGTGTAGCAGTTTATGTGTTCAATTATATTAATAAACTAACAAATTGAACATAAATTAATTTCTCACTAGTCTATCTGTCTATTTTGTGGGAGAGATAATAAACGCTAATGTATCTAGATATCTAAGTAAGTACATACTCGTATTTAAAAAAACTCGTATTTTTGCGATTATAGTCAATCTCAAACCTAAAGCTAGCTACTTAGTTGGATAGATTTTCTGTAAAGTGTAGGTAGTACTTATTATAATTAGTACAGTGAATGCTCGCTTCGCTTGTTTTATTATTTTACGTATTGGAACTTTAAAACTGAAATGAGATGATGAAACTTATAAGAATTTCGCTGTCAAATATATAATAATGTTAAAAAGGGCTAACGAAAATCCTAAAAAAACAGCCCCAGAATACAACTAGAGTTAGATATTGGAACAAAACTTATAAATATGCATTAGTGACAACGACCGTGGGATAACAATATTCAATATCGACGTGAATTTCAATAGAGTATCTTCCAGAGTGAAATTGGAGGGAAATCTGAATATTCCACGGCAATTTCCAAAAAAAAATATGTTAATCTATTCCCAGGGAGACGCGACTATTTTCATAAATTGATTGCTTCGAGCCAATATCAAAAGAATTGTAATATTGGATTATTGACTTTAGTAAGGGTTCGATAATGACTTGCAAGCGACCGAGAGCACACTTAAACTTTTAATGACAATTTCTACGTTTTCGTTGTTTCTTTAATTTTTTTATTAAAATTCGTTGTTATGAACTGTATTTTTTTTTTACAATATGTAAAATTCTTGAATCTAATGACATCAACATTATCTTAAGATCCAATTAAAGAAAAAACTGCAGGTTTTTCGCTTCGAGTTATTTACGAAGATGTACCATTTTATCAAGCGAGTGAAGCGAGCTTGCACTATCCCAAAACCGCTAAAGTGTTGTAGATAGGTTCAATTTCCATAGATTTTCTTACAAACAAACAATCAAAGTTACAAATTTTAACTCTTTATTAATATTAGTTTAAAATAATATTCCCGTCAAATTATAATTATCGGCCAACAATGCTTTATTGTAAAATTTATTGGATAAGCCAACAATTTAATGCTAATATGTTGCAAGCTAAACGAGAGCGGCTCCACGAACGCATAATATGATCGTTTGTTCATTTCCATTGTTCAGTGAATCGAAGCTACATTAATGGCTTTATACTTGATATGTTGACAATATCGAGGCGAGCCATCCCAAATGCAAACACTTCTATTTGATCATATTAGTTAAGCACCCTAAAATTATTTGTATAGTTTTAGAATTATTGATAAGATGTTCATTTAAAAAAACCTTCCTTTATTATCAAGCGTGTATCAAATTTCTCTATTTCTCCAATACGCTTACCATTCAACTAACTATGTCTACTCTGTTAGGGATAAGGACGTGAGACTGTATCTATTATTCAGCGCTCTGAGGCTTTAACACACTCGGAAAAGAATTGTATTTCTCTATTTCCTGCAAACTTATTTTATTCATGCAATTCCGGGCCCGTATTTACATTTTTAAGATCTTGTAAAAAAGCCGTTTGCCTAATTAAAGCAAAAAGTCTAGTTCGCAACAAAAAAAGACTAATACTCAACAAGAAAATACTTGTGCTACAAATTATTCTTAATTATCATCTTATGTTCGGAGACGAGGATCAAAAGTCCGTAAGGTCAACGTTATCGAGTTGTAAGAAAACATTTTTCCTACTTTTCTCTCCGTTAGTGCCACTTCAGAACGGGGATTCCTTAAAAGCCGGAAAATTTGTCCAATTTGCTCCTCGGCCCGTCTTTGATATTTTGATTCAAAAGGGATTCACAGGTCGCGTTCTCAGCACAAAGCTGATTTTTCACGACGTCTGTCTGTTATTTATTTCCTTTAGATATTTTGTTTAAAATTGTTTTGCATTTCGTCATTGTAGCAATAGCCTTAGTACAATAGTTATAAGACAAAAGTAGCTTTTACTAATGTCTAAACTTTCGTCAACTCTCGTGGTAACAACTAAACTGATATTTCTTTTTGCAAAATTCTATTTGACTTGTAATGTGAACGGGTCTTAATAAAGTCTTAATTTTAAAGGAAAAGTAGTGGAATGGTTAACATGCCTGACCGCTCTGAGGTCCCTGGTTTGATCTCCTGTCATGTCATTATTGAAAATTATCTTTTTTTTATTGGCATGGGTCTTGAATGTGGATCTCTATGTGTATTTATCATACAATATTGTTATCTATATAATATTATAATCGTTGAGGTGGTATCCCATAATACGAGACTTGACCTTACTTTAGGGCGAACTCAATCTGTGTGATTTTTCATGTATTTTTATTGATGTAATAGACAAGTTTGCTAGCACAAGAGAAGAAATCCCTGTTCGAAGCCTTCTTGATTGACTTACAATCTATGCCGAATAGAAACAGCTGATATATTCTACTTTTTTTGAATATGCCTCAATAGCTGGATATCAATGGATACTATAATAACTTGTCAGCCCCTTGTTCGGTTACTATAAATTATATCCCTCAGGAACCTACATTCTTCCGGGATCAAAAGTAGCCTATCTTTTAATCTAGGTCACAGTCCATCCCTGTGTTCATCGAGATCTGTTCGGTAGGTTTTGTGTGATGCGCGTACAAACATACAGATAGACAAAGATTCTAAAAACAATCGTTTTGGCTTCTATAAGTTCTATAAAGAGCCCCTATGTATTTTTTTTTAAATATCTCCCATGTACAGACAGCTCAGTTACAATTTTATTATATGTATAGATATCTCACCATTTTAATAGTTTATACATTTTCAATAAAGCGACATTTGAAATTCATAAATCTGATGGATAAGGTAACCCGGCGTCCGTCGAATGTATCAGACAGTGGAGCGCATCGAGGTTCCTTGGAGTGTTACTTAGACTTTGTCATGCAAATGATCCTACCCAGGGGACGGTATTCAAATTGAAATATTGTAGGCAAATATTTTAGTTGACAACACAAAAAAACTTTCACGGTATATGTAAATATTCGTAGGTAGTTCGTTTCTATATGATTTGTTTAAGATATGTACATGTTGTTTGTACTGGAATAAAATCTTAAATAAATAAAAAATAAATATATAGGTACAAATCACACAAATTGAGTTAGCCCCAAACTAAGTTCGAGATTTGTACTATGGGATACTAACTCAACGATACTATATTTTATAATAAATACATATATAGAGAAACATCAAAGACCCAAGTCAATCGGAAAAAGGTCATCTTCCNNNNCGGAGGTCGTCTTGTTATTTTTATAAATATTCTAGGCAAACATTTTTGGGGATTTAAAATATAAACGTGTAATGTATATATACACTACATAGCTAGTTACTACTAAAACATTTTATTTTTAAGATTGTACTTGAAAAGTAATATAATTATTATCTTGTTTATATTGTGAGTAATGTTTGTTGTTCTCTTTTATTTTTCTAGAATTTACTTTGAATTAAGAATATTTTCAGTTTAAAATTAATCTTAGTACTTGCGTAGGTTACAATCTAGTACAATCTAGTCAAGCACATAATATGTTATTGTTTGTCTTAAAATTCCCACGGAATTTTTTTACTAGATACTAAAATACCTATTGAAAAAGTAATCATTAAGTTTGAGCTATTCCCATGCTGATGAACGTGAATAAAATACCTATAATATTTGCTTCTTAATAAAATATAATCTATGAAACTAAACTTAACTACTTTTACCTTCATGTATTTTAAAAACGAGCCATAAAAAAAATACGGTATGACCGGAGGGCGCCATTCCCCAGATATTTCTACGTCGCTTACGTATTCTACTAAAATCAACGACGAAATTCTAACAATAAGAGAAACATACGTCGCATTTATATACCAAACATTTCAGCAATTTTTGAACCTTATTCATATGCTATTACAGACTGAATACAAAAATATAAGCGTTATTTTAGACGTTATATTTCCGCGAAAAGGATATACAACGTAGTAGGAGGTTCAAAAACTGGAACATTTGCTCTAAGGCCCGTATTTATAGATCTCTCTCAATACTTAGAGGTCAGCTCAAGCGAACTACCAAGCTGTTCCACGTAATAATAAACATCACTTGGTTGTCATCCGTAAGTGCGCGTAACCACGCGAGTGCATC
>JADGIL010000666.1:1248-13037 GCA_020352625.1 Cactoblastis cactorum
TATTATATGTATAGATTATACTTTCGTTACTTGCATTATGAATTAGATTGTTACTTATTTCTTTATTATAAGTACGTCTCATAATAATTCTCTAATTCTCTTCTCGTCTCCTAATATTGTTATCAATGATGGAATAAGGGTAGATAACTTAGAGATATATTTAATATTTGTTTTCACTTTTATGCAAGTAATATTTATGAAAAAAATATACCCTGATGTTAATAGTATTATTTATGAAAATATGATTTTCAATTTTTTCACATTTTAGTGATTTAATATTTAAGTGATAAATTAAATTAAAAATAATAATAATAGGTATCAATACATATTTTTTATTTATTTATTTTACCATTTTGGTCCTGATTCGACAATCAGAATTAAAACACGAAGGACCGAAATGAAAATCAGAATAAACATTCGCATAAAAGGTGTTCATTTCGCCCTGATTACGTAGAAACCATGTCCGATTAATGAATAATGACGGATGGACGCCAATAATTACGGAACTACTGAACAGTTACTCGTTGTGCGTTCCACATCCATTATTGATTCAGAGGCTTATATCATCAAAGGCCTACAGAGGACTGATAAAAGCTTGTTATTCATAATTTATATGGTTGAAATGGATTTAATTTGGTTCCAATATTTTACACAATTTTTAACAAATCTTGGGACGCATCTGAAGTATATCTATGAGAAATGACAGTGAGAGGCAGCGATCTGGATTGTGAAGTTTATAACCATACAATAAGTTTTGATTTTGTATGACATTGTAAGAATATGTAAACGATTAGTGCAAACGTATGCTCAACATACCCTAAGTAATTTAAAATATAAGGAAAAGTAGTGTGGGTTTCATTTTTATACTTAAGAAGAATAATATTCGAACATGTAACAATTCGTTAACAGGTTTACCGCTATTTATCTCACGTACACGCTCACCGCCGCATAAAAAATCATCCTAACATAAATCTAACTTAAAATCATCGGTATCCTATAGAAACAAAAAAAGAATAAATTAACATGAAAGATTGAATCAAAATAGTTCACAATCACAAAAACGTAATTATCACATCTGTGTTACTGAATTATATTCCAATATATTGTGTCGAATTTCGGATATTTGCGGATTCTGTATCAGAAATATCTACTTGATACACGTATTACGTAACAAACCCAGAAATTATCATGAGAGACAAATGCTTGACACATTTCTGACAGACGTGACGTCACCATATTAATTCGGATCGTAAAATTTAATAGCTGCAAGTTTAATCCCGGCCTGTGTCTGATGTGAATCTTATTGGGTGTCTGGCGTAATGATGTCAAACGTTTTGAATGGAAAATATATTGTTGTTTTATAAACTTACTAGATTTTGCCCGAGGCTTCGCTCGCTTCAAATTCGGGGGGAATACAAAGATACAAAAAGTTGCTTAGGTCTCTCTCTAGCAGTTTAACTATCGCCACATAAAAAATGACACTCATCTATTGCTCCTTTCTGACGAACGATGAAAAGACGATGAAAGACGAACAAACAAACACAGTTTTCCATTTATAATTTATTTAATATAAACTTAAAATTATCATATAACCCCAAGGCCGCTGTAGCCTCTTCTACCCGGTTGCCCGGGTAGGTGTGTGGTTATATCGCCATAGCCTGGACAAACTGGTGGTGGTTGGTAAGCTGGATGGAAAAAGACCACGAGGGCGATCACCAGCCCGCTGGTCAGATTCTGCCTGGGAGGTGATGAGGATCTCAGTCACCGAAGCGCTCCGTCAAGTCCTCAATCAAGGCTTTCCAGAACGGGCAAGACCTTCAGAAATGGAGACTACGACCGCAGAAGAAGAAGAAAAGCGAAAGATAATTTGACATTTAGTAATATATAACTTTTAAGCTTAATGTTGTGTGATTTATTCTAAAAATAAATTACGACCAAAATATTGTGTGATGGAAAATATTATTGAACTTTTGTAATTAAAAGGAAATTTTTGGAAAACACGTCTGAAATTTTCAATTTAGATTGAAGGGTCCGACATTGTACGAGTTGACTTTGTGAAGTTCAGGCGGTTAAATATTGAAAATTAATTAATCCACAGACGTCACTTGCGGCTTTCCGGCTCAGTGGCTTTTTATCATTCATCCATTTTAACACGTGTAAGGGTAATTTCTCAATTTCATTACAATATCTATGCAGTGATATAATTATTACATTACGTGAAAACTGTTTTTGACAGCTAAATTCTGACTAAATAAAGTCGTTTTTTTATTTAGATTGCCTTGTAAAACCATTGAAATCAAAGACAGTAGAGAAAAATATTTTAATTAGGGTTCGTATTAAAATATAAACTTAGATTATATTTTAGTTTGTGTATGTATGTTTAGTTATTAATGTGTTTTATAAAATAACTTTTTACAAATCAGTTTTTTAGAATGATATGTAATTAACTTATTATATGTAACTTAGTCAGTTTTCTTTTAATCAATACCGTTTAAATTTTACAGAAATATATTAAAAAATATATTTTAAACGAACAGAAATAATTATAAAGACCACTTTACCCAATATGTACAATTTGTAAAAATAGCCAAGATACAAAAAAACATACTTCAAATTCTGGAAACAACGATGAATAACTGACATTTTATACACGCGACAACGAGATCATTACGAAAAGCCAGACATAATCCCAATTGACTTGTTAGAAATTATGCACGTTACGACTCGAATTGTTGAGTCTTCGTACTAGGAATACCGAAATAAGGAGTTGTGTGATTTTATTTTCTTAAGACTAGTTCTATTAGGTGTTACCACTTTATAGGACTGTAAAAATAAACCGATGAACCTACGAGAATATTATAGGAGATAGATCAATTCTCTATTATTCGCGATAAATGTTACACCTAACAATGCTGTAAAAAAAGAAACTATCTGAATTTAGAAAGTGCTACACTAAAAAAGCGTTTTAGCTCACATTATTTCTTACTTACTGTTTAAGTATAATATTTCTTTGCATTTACAAATAATGAACTGCAGATAAAAAAATGTAAAAGTCAATATATTTTTTCTATTTTATTTAACTTTGAGAATGTCTTTTTTATATTTTGTCATTGAAAATAATTTAGTTAGTTAGAGAGTTAGTTTCCTTGTACTTTTTCGAATTCTAAATATTATTCTTGCGTTATTTATCTATGTAATGATCTTGGGAACAGGACAAGATTGTAGAAATAAAACAAAGAAACATTAGTTATCTCTTTTATTCCATAACCTAAGGCGTGTCACTTTTATTTCCGCCACGCGGCAGTCATTATGTTGGATCAGCAATTTCAGAAATTTTTGAGTGTTGACACTTGATACGTTTGCATATGAGAGTTCGTTTTATTTCCTTATTACAATCTAAAAATATAATTAATATTTTATGGTTCCGGCCCCTACTAGCTTCAAACGATACATATCACGTATTTTTCTTTAGGGGTTAACAGAGCAAAATAATTTGTTATAGTTAAATTTAAAAAATACTGTCATTGTTTTAGATTGTAGTAAAAAGAAATATAATTTATGCGTTGTGCCGTGAGCTCATCCCGGTAGGCCATATCACGTAAGGGCAGTTAATAAACAACACTTCCAAGGAAGTAACAATAAAATATGAGTCACAAGCCGATAGAATATTCAATATGGCGCCAATATGGCTGAATGTACCTGCAACATAGGAAAAACCAATTGTTTATTCGTAACATGTAAACGTAAAATCGTTAAATTGAGTTATGCTCGACTGACTAAGCTCACCGTTAATGTTGTAGTACGAAAATTGAATAATGCCAGTTTGATTTTACAAATTTACCTTTTATTGTTTAATTTAGCTTTTTTATCCACGACTACATTCGGATAAAAATATATTTCTTATGTAATATAAAAACCATTTTTTACTAGAAATATAGTATCAAACTTTTATACCTTATCAGGTACACAAAGCTCATGGAACTCAAAGGTTACACTGCGTGTTTTTTTTTTTTTTGGTGTCATGGAGATTTATAGCATGGATATCGAGATTGAGATGAATAGTGAGGAACAGACATCCCTTTCCGTCGACTGGATTTTATCATTTGTTTAAAAAAAATCATTATGAATATTTTAGTTTTTTTTTTATAGTTTGCGCGGATTAGCTAGTCACAGCCTGAGGTATGTGGGTGGTGAGACTAAGAGGGCGCTATTGATTATATATTGACGTTTATTAAACAAAATGGCACATTTGAATTATCATTATGCTTTTTTTTATTAATTTCTTGAAATTAATAAAGATAGCAAGATAGCAAACTACTAGCGTTTTGGAACGACCATTACTGAGAAGACAACGCCGATAGAAATTCATTATAACAAGCTTACATTCTTATTTACCTCCCCCGTCCTGCCGCTCACATACCTCAGTTCAATTCAATTCAATTCAATTCCTTTATTTTGCTTCAAATGTGGTACACATATACAGATGTTAATAAGATGTCGGTTTCACACATTTCACCAGACCCTGGCATGCAAAATNNTAATTATGTCAATTATAAACCATATACTGATATATGGTTTATATCAGTTGGTGACTAACTCTTGCGCGCGAACTATAGTGCGTCCATCTGATTTTTACGTCCATTTACAACATTTTAAAAGGATCTAACTACAAATTAAGAATAATCAAGAGTATGGAAGAATAAGACATACTGCGCCGACTCCAAATAACTTGGGAGCAGGGCAGACGATGATGATGATGATGGGCTGTATTTAAAACGCGTTCTTAATTTACATATTTCGTTGTGCCTGCTAATTTATCGCGTAATACGATCAACTCGAAGGGTTGCATATATTTAAATCTACCTTTGAAGGACTAAGGAAAGGCGAGGTTTAATTCCACCAACAGATAATGATTGTATTTTCCAGGAAAGGAAATGTTTTGTGTTTTTCGTTACTATCAAATAAAATAACTGATTTAATTTGATTGTAATATGAGATGAATGAAGCGAAATGAATAAAACATAAGTCGAAGATTTAAAAAAAGATTTCTCATGTGACTCTTATTATGATTGTATAAATTTATTATACATATTTTGTTCTTCTATTAACAACTGTTTTTATTTATACATATCTTCCATACTGGTCTGGAAATGAAAGACAAACATTTAGTATGTACCAGTTGCTTCACTGCACAGATTGTAAAAACTGAAAAATGGGATTCTTCCCATAGATGATGATAGGCGATGGGTTAGCGACCTGTCACTATGTCTATATCACCATTCCACTAATAAGCCCTCATCCTGATAAGCGTTATCTTTCATGACTTGGCTTTGTTTCTGAGAAAAATAAACAGGCAAAATTTCATATGTACATACATACAGTTAAGTATATTAGCTAGTACAGATTTAGTTCTATATTCAAAGTCATAATAGGAAGTGCGTAAAACGGAATATTTAGGGCAACAGCTGTATCGGATAGTGATTTATTACTCGAAAACTTTACTTGTTGGACTTTGTTGAGGACCACGTTATTAGTCGGACTTCTCATCCCTTAAGGGTTGTTTGAAGACTAAGTCTAATAACTGTTATAATTATTAAATTGTTGGTTGAAATTAATTAAATAAGTATCAAACATAAAATACATGCCCACAACTTAAGTAACGCATTATTATGACCAGACAATGAGTTTCATGTCACACGTACACTGTACAGAAAAATAACTTAAGGGTGCATCTCCACTAATGGAAGATATGAGCGAAATGATGGGGAGAAAAGCAGTGAAAATAATCAAGTGTTACCAATTAATCTGGGCAAAGTGAAGTGAGGCAGACGTGAGAATAAGTGCTAGACACAATTATTCGCGCCCTTACCTTTCGAGTCATTCGCTCGCTACCCAATCATGCTTGACTCCGTTATATGCTGTTCGGGGCCATAAGCCGGGGTGTTCATAAATTTTATTTGAAGCTCCGCTCCTCTCAACGTACACAGTTTTCACTAATGCGAAGTGGAAATTTCGAGCATTGTGATTGGCCAATTCACGGTTCGCACGTCTCTACTCTGACAAGCTTCGCATCAATGGTACCGCTCCCTTTGATTTGGGGTTTAGCATTGTAGTAAGAATTAATAACAAGAGCCCTTAAAACCTGCGTGTGGTGTATTTTGTATTTAATAAAAACTAGATATCTATACAGCATCAAGTCTATAAGTCAACTAACCTTATCTTTCTGAGACATACCCCTTATGGGGTCTACTCGCCTTTTATACTTAAATTGAATCTCGCCATTAAAGCGTAACTGTTATTCGAATACGGAGTCTACTTACAAAAATGAGAGGCTCGTTTATTTAAGGGCGCTCTTGTTAATGTTATTGGAAGTGAAGAATTGAGAGAAAATCTTTTCAAAACAACAACGATAGTCTCTATTATTACAATATATCTATATAAGGAATTTTATTTTTGAAACATTCATTCGAATAGTTATTTTTTCCTAAGATAGTAAAGTGAAATCCTTTGAAGTAAAATAAAACTTATAATAACGTTCTCCTCTGTACATTCTCTCACGAAAAAGCCATGTCGTGTTGGCATCACATAAAGCGATATATAGAAGTGTTCTATAGGATTCGACTTCTCTTTGCGAAACAACGCAATTTCCATCACTTTTATAACACGAGCTTCTCAAAGTAGTAGGTTTATTCCCTTTGGGTATCTGAGTGAATTTGTATTGAATTTTTACTTGTACTATGGTGCGATAGTCATTAAATTATTTAAGTAAACTATTATATATCAAAAGGACGTAGATTTTAATCCTATACACTGGTCGAATTTACGTTTATCAGAGTGTAATAGGCCACTGTTGTTAATGCCGTAACAGTGAAGTCAGATACCTTAAAGCGCCTTGAAAATGTCTGACATACAATACAATACAATACTCTTTATTGCACCAAAACAAATAACAATAAAACATACTCTGGCAAAGACTCCCAAACACCGGGGAATAAACTGGGAATTGAATGTTATTTATTTATTATTAACAAAAAAAAAAAAAACAATAATAATATAGTAAAAGTAAAATACATGTAGGTAAGAATACAAACCACTTTATAAATGACGCGTGAGCCACGATAATTAAGACAGTATCAACTGGAAGATCGGATTTTACGGTTAAAACAAGGCGAATAAAATATCTAATGCCTAGATATAATCTATATAATTAAAATTATACGGATTACTCACGTTAATTTTTGTCGGTATCACCGATGACCGTTTCGACCTATTCAGAAGGCCATCTTCAGGGTGAGTACTAGGAACGTCGCGACGCGGCTGTTAATTAACGTAAGTAATCATTATCATTTTAATTATGTCATCTCGCGTAACTTTCAATGATATAATTATCTATATAATCTAATTTATCTTACCAGTCGAAACCAAAATAACAGGGATTGCTCTTCTGTACATGCGATAGGTCTACTTACTACAGTTTATGGCGTACCTGAAATATAGCTATCAAATATTCAGGAGCTAGCATTATAAATATTCTGTTGGATTGATGTATTCAATAGAATGAAGAAAGATAAGGAAAATACAATTGTAGCTATTACTAGCTTATGCCCGGGACGTCGTCCGTGCGTAGTTACTATTGTATAATACCTTGGGTTCAAAGCGGCGTATCTAGATGAAATAAACACTATATTTTAAATTAGACCTGCTCTAATAGAACTGTGAACACTATATGAAAATTTAATCTAATAGCTAGTAGATGTGCAAAACAAACATACAGACACACAAAAATTATAAATATTCTAGAATTTACTTCTTCTATAGTTTCCAAAAATACCCCTTTCCCATTCTTTTAGCCAAATATATTTTATCTACCATGTACAGATATAGCTCGGTTACAGTTTTATTATATGTATAGATTAGCTCATGGTGTAGATACCAATGAGAGCGTACTCTTTCGCACAATTGACAGTTTATGAGAATTTCCAACATCCAAACTCGCCGACAGTTACAGCGGTGACATTAACATTTCTCAAAATGTATGTCTGTTTAAAACATGTTTGTTTTATTTTCACAACCAGCCAAGGGCGAGTCAAGACACGCGCAGCGTTCAGTTCCGTAGTTGATTATAACAGCCAAGTTAAATTCGTTGACCGAGATTTTCCAAATTTTCGATATAGTTAGTTGACTATTTACTCGTTAACTTGTAAAGTCATCTACAGGTAATAGTAGGTATAATGATTTTCCTTTTTACACATATTAATTTGTATTTGAAGGAGAATTATATTTGCTCCATGTATGGAGTCTTTCTTGAGAATTTTATAATAACAATATGTTTCAATATTACGAATTCATCGATAAAGGCCGCTTTATTAAGATTTAAACGACTCTCAGGAAAACACAAAGACCACGTACCATGTTATCATACTTTATACTACGCGCTGTTACCAAAACCGAAACGTTACACGCTTTTAAGACCACCGTAACTTGATACGTCGTGTCCCGTGAGGTTAATATGCGACAGGAAAGGGCGAGTGAGTTACAGTGTGACTGTGAGGTCTTGATACTTTGGCTGGGTTGCTGGTATCGTAAGGAAGCGCATCTTTATTGCCACCACGGCCGACCGCATCGTACGTAAACACAGTTGTCGGGTTTATGCCACGAACACAAGCCTATATTAATAAAATAAGCGACATTGAACCATATTACGTGTGAGATAAAAATAAAAGTGAGTAAAATGGCATAAAATTATATTGCGTGTGTTTTTAATAGATAATTGCACTTTTTTGTTAAATTAAGGCCATGCAATATTTAACAGAGGATAAAATGTAAAGGATAAAATGATAGTGTTAAGCATGGAGCATTGCAATGGAGTTTGTTCCGCCACTTCTTCTCCATTTGTGTTTTGGAAATGGTGGTAAAATTAATTTTAAGAAAATTATTAATGTCATCATTGCGAAAATTAAAATGGAAAAATTAACGATTCTAGTCTATTTGAATAAAAATATCTTGACATTATATGAGTTTGCGTGAACCACCTTTTTAAGCTGCTCACTAAGCTAGGTTTTTGTTAAATACCCTTTTATCTTTGACTGCAGCTATGCTCGCGTTCGACAATGCCTGATCTGGTGAAAATATTGTTAACCAAGCACCTTCTAAAAGGAATCCCCATGCTACTTTGGGACCAACACTTGTATTTGATAATTCATAATTTTTATATCTGTCAGACATGGGCAAATATAAACATATCTGTATATATAAAAGAACAAGGGTGACTGATTTATCAACGCCCACCCCAAACCATAGAAGCTATAAACTTTAAATTTGGACAGCAATATTATATTATCACGTAGTGCTCAGATAAGAAAGTATTTTACAATCAACAACCTCTGAAGAAGTGTGTCAAAGTTTGTATGGAAAGAAATAAAATTTAATTCGATCGGTAATATCGAATCAAAATTTGACACGAATGCTCTTTAACAAAAATAATCAAAGGCGTGTATCAGGGTATTTCCAAATTTTCTTTCTTTAGAAGAAAAAGGGGTCGAAATGATCCAAGTCAACAAAATCATCGTCACAGAACTGATACCAAAATAGCTATGAACTATATTAGATTAACGCCCAACGAAGTGGGCTCGGGTCAGCTAGTATACAATAATCTTACATTTATTATACATAGTGTGCCATGCATTGCATAAAAATGTTGTAGTTTCTGGGATTTTGTAATGAGTGAGTAGGTAAGTCAGTGACCAATCGCTTTCATATAGGTGCAATAAATAGATTTTATAGATATTGGATTTACTACATAAATATAAATTGAAGCAGCAAAAGAAACCTCAACAGCAAAAACTTGATTACGTGTAAGCATTTCATTATGTTTTTGCTCGCATCCATTTCCTAGCAAAAACTTAGCTGAAGACATCGCGTGCCTTCGGGCCATAAGAGAGCTGTAAACAGGCTGTATGGAAAACTCTTGATGACCAATAACACTATTAATTTTATTATCAAAGGTCTAATATAAGTTTCTAGGTTGTTTTGAAAATGCGAAAATCGAGATTTGAATCTTTATTTATATTTGACTGACGTTACAATAAATTCAGACGTGCAAAATTTTGACAAAATTCATATTTTTTCTACCACCATTATCTATTACGATGAATATTAGCTATTTGTGACCTTAGAATCTAACTACACTTGGCTCTGTCAAAGCTAAAGAAAAAGACGTGATGCTTTTTTATAATATATATTTTTTTCTCCTACCAAAAAAGAATGAGTCGTCATAAGTTGAATACGGAACAAAATGTTAGGATTTTATTTAGAACGCAATGAATGCAATGTCTACCAATTAAAAAAAACTTGAAACTCCAAAAATTAGGGACACATGCGCTTTGATACGTGTGAGATTGCCATACAATTATTAAATTTGTCCAGAGTTAAATATTTTAGAGTTTGATGAAAGAAAAATAAAATTATTATTTTATAAGTGTTTACAAAGTATAACTCAGTATAAGTATCCAATATTCTTATCATAACGAGTGGTTATTATAGAGGTATGGAGCCTCTACTAGTAGTGGTATGGTGCCACTACTTGTAGTGGTGTGGAGCCAGCTACAGGCTTATATTTAGCCTGTAGCACGTACCACACTCCCAAAGAAGACCGACGTCTGAGTGGCGGTTATCAGCCGTCATGCTCCGTCCGGTGAGTGGGGGAGCCGGGGGCCCAACTTCTTTTTTTTTACAGGCCGGCAATGCTTCTGTAACCCCGCGGGTGTTGCAGTAGTCTATGGGCAGCGGTGATCACTTAACATCTCGTGACCAGCCTGCTCGTTTGCCTCCCTCTGACATAAAAAAAATAACGAGTTCTTTTTTTTTTTAGAAAATACAGTATAAGCGAGACATCTTGTTAATACTGATGAACAGGAACACCTACTTCTATCAAGGGCCAACCCTTTCGAGTGTCTTCTAATAAGATTAACTCCGATGTCGATGACTTAATTTGTCTTGTAAAAACTTGATTTAGTAGAGTAAAATAAAAGGAAAATTCTTGGCTCAGGTACTTATTTGGGTCAAGTGTAAAGGTAAAGAGTAGGAGTTATAATAATATTACAAAATACTCAGAAGACTGCCTTGCTTGGGATAATTTTGTGTTAAGGCGCTAGATTCTAGTTAAACGAGTTACATTTTTGCCAATATTCTATTTAAAATAAACATAACGAAAAGTGTTTGAAATATAAACCAGTCAAGTCTGAGTGGACTAACACATGAAGGGTTGCGTACCATTATCAATAAAAAATAACATGTTTTTTGTATGGGAACCTCCGTAATTATACTTTATTTCATTTTTAGTATTTGTATAGCGACAACAGAAATATATATCTGCTATGAAAATTTCAACTGTCTAGATATATCACGGTTCATGAAATACAATCTCAGACAGACAGACGGATGGACAGTAGAATCTTAGTAATAGGGTCTCGTCTTGCCTTTTGGATACGCGACCTTAAAAAAATATAAAGATTCATATAGGAACTCTGCTATGTGCACTCCGTTCAAAAAGGCATTGAGATTTCCACTAAAAAAAAATTGCTTCTTTTATATTTTTACTAGTTTTGCCCGCGGCTTCGCTCGCGTCAAATTCGGGGTGGGGGAATAGAAAGAAACAAAAAGTAGCCTATATCACTCTCTAGCCTTTCAACTATCTCCACATAAAAAATCATACTAATCCGTTGCTCCGTTTTGACGGGAAAGACAGGCAAACAAACACAATTTCTCATTTCTAATATTAGTATGGATAT
>JADGIL010000670.1:0-10204 GCA_020352625.1 Cactoblastis cactorum
TTTAATGAGGCAAACGAGCAGGCGGCTCACGTGATGTTAAGTAATCACCGCCGCCCATAAAAACTTGCAACACCCGGGGGGTCACAGAAGCGATGCCGGCCTTTAAGGGATTTATACGCTCTTTTCTTGAAGATTCCTATGTCGTATCGGTCCGGAAATACGTAATAAGTAAATAGGTAACTCGTACAACTAAGCTTACTGGCTTGATTGCTGCCGTGGTCCAGTGGTCATCAGTTCGAATCCCAACAGAGGTAACTTGTGACAAAAGTTATTTTTAGTCTATTTAAGATTTTGCAGGCTTGCATCACCTGATTATCCCTTAGAAGGATGATAGGGCTCTTCGGAAGGCACGTTAAGCTGTTGGTCCCGAACACCATACACGCCATAATGTATAACCTATCCTGGGATTGGTTCTGGTTTACCCTTTAAGGTGCAAAGGTCAGGCAGCAGTCGCACTGTGTAAATCAGTAACCTCGCCAGTATTTTAGTTTAGTTAGCGGGTACCCGGGGACTGGGATAACGTGAGGATAAGACTGCTTGTTGACCTTCCTTCCAACGATGGCCCCGTGTAAACGACACTCATTAGTAAGAAAAAACGGTTTTTATTTAACTGAACATCATACTAACCTAACCTTACCAAAAAAAAAAATACTATTTGCACAGTTATTTATTGGGTAAGACCAGAACTTATCTTGACCAAATAAAAGACATTCTTAGAAAAGGACAGGTCAGAAATACCCTTATCCGGCGAGCGTGTATGAAAAGATTGATGAATATGGAGGAAGCGAAGAAAGTATGTCAGGACCGCAGTACGTGGAATGTAGTCTCTGCCTATTCCTATGGGAAAAAAGGCGTGATCATATGTATGTATTTATTGAAAAATGACAACTAATAGCTGTTTAGTTGCTAACATGGAAAAAATTGCTGTGCACTTCAGTACATTTAGTTGTGCAGTTTATTATTTCTTAGAACGATAGTCAGTTTATTTTTTAAAAATGTACAATGTAAAAACTAAAACTAAACTAAAATTATACTAAAAATATACAATTTAGACACTAAAATGAAATATATTCTAAAAACTAATTTAAATTAAAGATTGACCCAAAATAATCACTGTCGTTGTATGGTAACGTACCCAAAAGACTGGCGACATTACCTTTTTGTATGGCCAAACTTATTCTTTGACCATGGCTTTGACCAAAGTAGACGCCAGCTCTTGGGTCTTTAGACATCATAAATTCCGTAGGCAATTAGTTTCTGCCTTGACCATTTTCGCATATTCGGCACGGCCCTTTGAAAAAAGCCGAAAACTTTTATTACGCGTCCGTATTTTGCGAGTACAGCTTGTGTTTTGTGGTGTGGCCTAATATTTTAGGTGCATTTTAAAAGAAAAATCGTATAATAAGGTAAAATACATTGAAATATTTTGTTGTTTTAAATAATTATAAATTAATGTGGTCATCAAAGTTTTTAGATATCAAGCAAGGTTAGATTTATATGTGAATATTTTTCAGATAAAAATATTTTAGTTTCATTTTATAAATAAATAATTTTATAAATAATATAATTAGCTAATTATATTCATTATAAAGCTTATAAGTAATTGTTTTTAAACGTGCCGCCGATACTCAAATTAATATAATTTTGATAATATGTACATTATTATACATGTACGTAATTGAATATTTGTTATTATTAATATTTATTTAAATTACATTTAAATTTAAATGTTTATTTAATATCACAAGGGAAAAGATTGTAGTCAAAAATTTAATTGATCAGACGGAAATCTCACATTTCCGGTAAAACTTCAAAGAACAATAGAAAGTACTTTATTGCTTGTAAACAAACCAAAAATCAAAAAAACATGATTTTCGTTATAACTAAATAAAACAATTGTGGATTTCAGATGAAAATGTTCCCGTCCAGGCATATGCTAGATTACATGACCGAAATCAACAGATTATTCCCGAAAACAACTGAAAATAGTGAGTTTTTGTTTCACTTCAAGTTGCGCCTGACATTTTCTTTTACTGAAAAAGCTTGTTGATTAGATTTCTAAACAAAACTATTTGATAATTATTTTTTTCAAATTTCGAATAATTCGTAGTTTTTATTTTTAATCCTAAGAAGACGGGCCCAATAACAATCTTCATAAAATTCATAATACTACTGATATTTTACAAAAAAAAAATATTATGGTTGTATTTCATTAGTAGAGGCTGTCTAAATGGCTTCAATGATTTTAATTCCCTTAGATTTCAATGTCCAAAATTCATATTATAAAAAACATAAAGAAAGGTGCGTTTAATTCCTCATATAGAGATTTCTCTATCCTAATAGAGAATTTTTAACAGCTCAAACTCCTCTAAATTTAAATACCTACATTACATACTCTTGTCCATATATCCATTTTTCTTACTTGGTAGTTACCATAAGTATAACACTCCTCTAATTAATGGAATTATGAACACCACCTTGTACGGTCATATTATTTGAATGTCATTTATTTGAACTCATACTCAATAATTTTTATGGATTTTAATTGTTCAGGTTATTTCTTGCCACTGTTTGGCAACATAAGAAAACATGCTAAATTAATTAAAATGTACCTACTTACTTATATCTATTTTCTAGCTCTTTAAAGCATCCCAAATATTGGGCATTGGACCTCCCATTTTTCTTTTCATAGACATACCTTTATAATTAGTACAATTTTTTTTAAACATGTAACAATATTTAATTTCAGATGTTATCCAGTCTCCAAGCTTCTTCAGCAGCACCACAATGCCATCGACACCAAACCAGTATGGAATCCCAAACAAATCTTCCAGTTCAAATGACTCCACATCTCCAGAAGCATTTCCAGAATTCGTACCCTTCACATCCTCTCCGGAATTTAACCTCCTCTCTAACACATCTAGCCCTCATAGCTCTACATCAGACACTCCAATTGGTGCTCGTCGTAGACCAATAATAGGGCGGAAGATTCTATCAACCCCTGAACAGGCCAAAAGTCACGAAATGTCCTTTCAAACGTCTCCAATACCAATGCAATCTACAATGAGAAGATGGAATCATGAGACAGAGTTTAATACATCCCCATTTCCTACAGAAAAAGCAACCACTTCAAATGCTAAATATATGCAAAAAGATTATTACGAATTATTCCCAACTGAGAATAAATATTTTGAATTCAAGACTCCAGTTAAAATGGAAAGTTCACCAATGAATTTAAATACAAGTTCATTCAGTCCAGTTTTAGAAGACAGAGCAATAGCGATTTACAAAGGTCATCCGAATAGGTGTCCAAAATTCAGTGCGGCATCGTCAACGAACGATGTCACCGCATGGAAGATGTGCACTTTTTGTCGCAAAAATGGCGAGACTCCTATGGTGTATATGACTCATAAGGTACCACATACATTTTTTTATTTTTACTAGGCTTTAATCACTCAGTGTGATGCCAGTCTCATAGTGAACTCCCAGTTTATTAAAACCTATCTTTTCAACATTATAGCTCTCCAGAAGTTTACTTTGACTTATTTTCCTATTCTTTTGGGCCTAAATTAAAACTGGTTTCTTTAAAATGAGATATTTAAATTTATTAGTGGCCAATATAATAATAATTTGATTGAATTTTATAACTTTATTATATTTTGACTTTTTAAAACTTATATGTACAACACTAGTTTAGGGCTAACTCAATTTGTGTGATTTGTCCCTATTTATTTATTTATTCATTCAAAAGTATACAATGCCAGCAGTTCTTAAATTCATATTGTTTTCAGGTGAAGGAAAGAGTTGGAAATGACTTTGTGGTTACATGCCCCATTTTGAGGTCACATGTGTGTCCTACCTGTGGGGGGTCGGGAGACAACGCTCATACTATGTAAGTTGTAAATTTCTTATCTATACATATGATAAAAAAAATACCAGGGGTTTTTACAGGGTCCATAGAAGTCAAGACATTTTATTGCAGGCATAAACTAGTTCCTTAAAAATATTGCAAAAATTATTCTTTTTTTTTTTACTATAGTATCAACATTTTACTAACAGTATCCATACAAAGAAATAAAATTTGATTGTCTATTAAAAGTTAATTGCTCAGTGCCATACAAACACAAAAACACTATAGATATCTATTATTCCTTTTCTTATAAAAGAACAAGGGAAAGGTGACTGACCCATCAACGCTCAGTCCAAACAATAGAAGCTATAAACTTGAAATTTGAACAGCAATATTATGTTATCATGTAGCGCTCAGATAAGAAAGGATTTTACAATCAACAACCCCTTAAGGGGTGAAAAGGAGTGTGAAAAAAGAATTAAACTTCGCACAAATGCTCTTTAACAAAAATAATCAAATGCATGTTTCAAGTCTTTCCAAATATTAATCTTTTATTAACGACGAAAGGACGAAAAGGGGTCGAAAAGAACATATTCATCATCACAGAACTGAAACTCTTTTTTACTTTGTTCTTTTATAATTAACGCCCAACAACGTGGGCACAGATCAGCTAGTTTATAAATAATTGGAACATAATGTGCATGTAAATGTAGAGCAAGTAATTAATTCATGTGGGAAGACTGAAGCGAATGAAATATGTACACCAAAAATATTAATGTTATGGTTTAATAAAAATTTGTTGGTTTTATTTTAATTACCCCCTGCGCTAAAAGTTGGGTAAGATAGAGGTGTGTTTTGTTATATTCTGTGGGGGCTTAATGAAATTTTTAATTTAATTGTTTTAAATATGAAAAGCAATGACATTATACATATAATTAACGTTTATTTTTTCAGAACATACTGCCCAGTTCTACGTAATAGGAACCATGGACTTCCCCTGCAATCAACAACCATTACACTGAAGAATACACGCGTAAAGAGCAATGGTAGGAAGCGATATTAATACTTACAGCACTAGCATTAAGGCTGCTTATTGCGCAAACTAATTTTTATTTTTTATTTTAGTGCCGTGCATTGGTATTGGCTTTAATTTTTTTCACATGATTTGCGGACTAATATTTTTGCATGTGATTAAGAATGATCTCAAAATGTTGCCATTAACTCCGATTTGATTTATAACTTTTAATGAAGCTTTTATTAAATCTTGTCAAAAAAATAACAGTATAGATTATCTGTACTAAATTTATTATAATTTACCTGAGCAGTAACTATTTATATTATGAAAGTAACAGGCAACTTTACATTTTATAGATATTTTTAAGACATTATGTTATGATAATTTATAACTTTTCTAATAATCTGATTTTTTTAATTACTTTACCTATTGACTACATTGTGGAAAATAATTATGATCATCATTGTGACGAAAGATGAAAATGAAGCACTAATAATCAAAGATTTTTACAATCTAAACTATATTACACTACAAGTAACTTTATTAAAATAAGTTTTCAATTTATCTATTTACTTAGGTATTATAATGTAATTATTCAAACTAATGACTGAGTATCACTGTCTCATACTTATTAAACTTTTTATTTTTATTGATTTTGACAACGAAAGAAATAATTTTTGATAAATTGACTACATTTTTACATTGACGTACTTAAAAAATCTAAACTTGACGATAATTATCATTAATCTTATTTTATCATGACTGTAGTAATGCTGTATAATTATTAAATATATTATTTAAATAATAATTTAATCTTTAAAATTGCTAGTAAATGTTGATAGGTTTTGGGTTTTGTTATAATATTATTTTCGTTATGGTTAATATACCTAGCTGGATATTATGTTTTACTAACCTAAAAAAAGGATTCTTTTTATTTTTTATAACAACTGTGTGTTAGCTTTGCTTCCTTATGCAACCACCAGTTTGTCAAAAGCTCAAGGTGTTGCCAACATAAATTATGACTTTGTTTTGTGTATTTTGCTTTAATTTTAATTAGGTATTAGTAATATCTTATATTACTTACTTTTTTTTTTGTAAATCTGGTTAATCGGAGATATTAACCTATATGGGGAAACCTATAATTGACTATTTATGCATTTTTCGAACTTTGTCAATAGATAATCTCTTGTTTAAAATAGATACTTTGAACTTTATTGCTATCAGATTTAAAAACACATTATTAAATGTAATACTTTCAAAAATAAATTCAATCATGTTTTTGCTTTGGAAGTACATAGGTATTAATAAATTATTATAACAATAATTGCAATCATTACAAACTATAGGTAATTTCATATTAATAGATATAATGTGACATCACAATTACGTAATTTTTTTTTTATTAAAACATATCTGTTGCTATTTATTACAACAAGTTTTAATATTGGGGATGTCTTTTAAAATGTTAACTTCAAGAACTATGTGAAACGTCAATAACCTAATGAAATTTGAAATTTTGTGATTTAAACCAAATGTAAACAGATGAATTATTTCTTAATAAAAAGTGACTAACTGATCACAGAAGATATCTAACTAATTTAGGCTAAGTTTGGTTATAGAAATTTTAAGTTCAGATGAAAAAGAAATATTATGTTTGTTACTTAATGTTTTTCCATGTGCTTTTAACATGTCAGTACTTTCAAGTACATTTTGTATTTTAATGCATGCTCTATGCTCGGTTTTAGATGTATGATTTAAATTTGATATATAAGGTTATTTGAGTTAGTGTCCTGCGTTTTATTTTATAAATTTAACCCCAAAAACAAGTAGGGTTGTGGCATCTGCTTTGTCTTTGTCGTGAACCCATGCTTATAAACCGGAATAGTTTAGCTGAAGCGCTAACCTCTGGAGGTACTGGTAAAAGCCTAAGTGAGAAAGAAGATAGACAACTTCTTATCCGCTTATTGGGGGCCGGATATAAGCTTTCGTTTTTGGGAGGGCGGTCGCTATTATTTGATACAAGAGATTTTTCATTTTGTTAATAATACAAAACTTCCCATCGCTTCTTGGCTTATTATTATAAAATGTGTTTTGTTTTGACCGATCCAAAGCGACGTAGTTTTTCTTATAATGCTGTGGCAGCAGATTCATTCATTGCGTCTGGCGGTGGCCGGCTTAACGCCAAAAGTTAGTGGCGCGCCTATTGTGCTATAAGTAGACATATACCTTAACATAAAAATAGTTATATTTTCAGGGTAGTTTAAAAATAATCAAGCAGTTTGTAATAGGTACCTTTTTTATTTTTTGACAAATTTCTTTTTTCCGCTTTTCAAGCCTCGTAAAAATCCTTTTACATTTTATATTCATGATGTCCTAAAAATAAAGTTATAAATGTCAAACGTAGTTGTCAAAGCTGCAAATTTTTTTAAAACGTCAACGTCAAATTTGTAAAATCAAAACAAACATCCAGCCGGACGGCAATTTATTCGCAATGATTTAGGAACCTCGAACAAAATTAACAGTTAAATATATTCCAAGCACATAAAACAACAAAAAATGAGTCAGAGTCAGGGGAAAATTGTTACCCCTAGGCAATCAGAATCGAAAGTATTACCAAAACGTTCAATTACCAAAGGTGCTAAGCCATCCGCCACAGCTTTTGGGAGTGTACTTGATGATGAAGATGGGACCCAGCCAGATTTTATTTACGGGGGTCCATTTATTCCTATAGTCAAGCCTTCCCCCTTTTTATCTACCGCTACGCCTATAAATATACAGTTGCAGGGCACGTTCAAAAAGTAAGGAACAAATTTAACTTTTCTAATTTATAAAACAAATACAATTTTCAGCCTCTTTTTGCGCTACCTTTTGCTATGGTTATGTGCCAGTCTCAATTATTGTTTTTCTATAAACCTAAACAGCTTCAAATCATATAACTGTAGTTCTCACATAACTGTTCATAATCTTGTAGGAACAGTGAAGAAGTCCTTGCTGCCCGAGTTAAGAGATCCTTAGTTAGATTATGATAAAAAATGATATTTTTCTGTATGAACTATAAAATATAGTGCCATTTAGTTATTAAAGGAAAAAAAAGAAAAATATATATTTAAATATATCTGTCTGATTTGTATCTACATATCTATATCTAGATCCTTTTATTTCCAGGAGCTTTGCATATAATTGCTTGAAGGAGAGGTTACCAGTTATACTAACTAAAATTATTGACTATTGCTCCAGACAAGGATCACAAATTAAGTCGGCACATGGAGCGGTGAGTATTGTATTTTGAGTATTGTACATTGATAATAATCGTCGATCAACAATAAAGAACTAGATTCACAGTTCTGAATGAAATCAAACAACATATCGTCCTCACTTCAATCAAGGTGACAGTTACTATGATTATTTTGACAAAGTTGAATTTCCAGAATCGTGGATTAGAAAAATAAGTCTTAATGTGTTGTTAATTAACAATTGTAATTCTACAAAATCAATAGTATACGCTCATTATCGTAGACAGCTTGTTATAGTAGTAACTAGAATTTGTCCCCAGCTTCGCTCGCGTCAATCTCGGGGGATGGGGGAATAGACAGAGAGAAAAAGTAGCCTATATCACTTCCCAGCCCTTCAACTATTTCCACATAAAAATCACACTAATCCGTTGATCCATTTTGGGTGAAAGACGGACAAACAGACAAACAACTATCACATTTACAATATTATCATGGATTATACTGCAGTCATAACAAAAAAAAGGTTTCTTTACAGAGTGACGCAGAGCTTCAGCAGTTCATACAACACATAAGTAAATTAAAGAATGATTTAGTAACAAATAAGTCGTATTCACCATTCACGGAAGACACTGACAATGCCCAAAAATGGAACGAATGGATACAGGCCCAGAATAATTCGAAGTATTTTACCAACATATGGCTGTTTACTGAATGTTATGTGTATAGAAAGATAAGGGAAGGATGTGTACTTAGGTATGTATGTTATGTATTTCCTAGCTGATGCCTATGACTTTGTCGTGTAGATTTTGACATTAAATAGAATAAATAATCTTTTGAATTCCATTATTAGGTTTCTGATAAGCTATTAACTAAATAAATATATAGGGACAAATCACAGAAATTGAGTTAGCCCCAAACTAAGTTTGAGACATGTATTTGGGATACAAACTCAACGATACTATATTATACAATAAATACACATACAAATAGACATCAAAGACTCAGGCCACTATGAAAAAGGTCATTTTCCATCATAACCTGACTGGGGATCAAACCCGAGACTTGACCTAGACTTTGATTTGAATGATTTTTTAGCTTTATTTTTTGTAACACTTTTGCATTCCAACGCCTGGTTTTTAATTATTATATGATGTGAAACACTGGATTTAAAGCAAATAAAGAATTTTTATTTGATTTCAGTAAAAAATTAATAAATTTCGATCCGTTTGAAGAGCAAAAAGCCAAGGTGTTTCAAGATACGTTGGAGATGATGTGCGTAGTCGCTGAGAAGATGCCGGAGATGCTGCCATCTAGCGATAAGGATAAGAGGAAACAGGATTTCATGACGCTCCTAAAGGTTGGTGATGTAGTGGAACTGAGGTATTTCTTTTTATGAAAGAGGGTGGCAAACAAGCAGGCGGGTAACGTGATGTTAAGTGATCACCGCCGCCCATAGACACCTGCAACACCCGCTGGGTCACATAAACTTTGCCTGCCTATAAAAAACCACCTTTAAAAAAAAAGTTGGGCCTCTCACTCACTAGACGGAGCCATGGCGGCTGATAGCCGCCATTCAGGCGTCGGTCTTCTGTGGGAGTGTGGTACTGCCCCGGACGAGCCGGCCCAGTCATTCATTCAGGCTCATACCACTACAAAATAATGATTTGAATAATTAATTATTTTTCTTCCAGATTTGTCTATGGGCGAACCGCTGCGACTTATCTCTGACGGCGGGTAACGACCTAGATCTTGCTTCCGGAGATTTGGTGCTAGATCCCTTTCAGATGATAATAGACCGCAAAGACAAGGTACCATCATTCATATATTTTAGGACCTCCATACTTTGATCAACTATAAAGAACTAGATTTACAGTTTCTAACAAAATTAAATAAAAAAACGTCCTCACTGCAATACAGATTATAGATAATAGATATATACTATGATTATTTCGACAAAGTTCCATTACCAGAATCGTGTATTAGAAAATAAGTTTTATTGTGTGCAAGTAAAAACCATGTCAAAAGAACTAGTTGCACTAGCTGTACTCATCTTTTTCATTGCAGTCTGCTCATTTAATGTCATTTATTTAGCCGTGTGGTGACGGC
>JADGIL010000675.1:0-26041 GCA_020352625.1 Cactoblastis cactorum
TATTTATTTTTATTAAATCAAATTCAGTAGAACTAAAAACAGTAAGTACTAAATTGGAAGTTTATCTAGCTCTCGTGTGTAAACTAATTGAGTTGATATACTCGTAGAAATAGGTCAGGTGGTGGTTAGCAAGCTGTGCGACCTCATTTGCCAGTACTACCTTGATCAATTTGTAATTAAACCTATGAATTTCAGGCTTTATTATGCTCTACATTACAAGCATTCAAATTTTATTTGTCTCTGAATTTATACATAGTCTGATGGTTAAAGTAAGGGATGGAGAAGAAAGTCTTCTGTCATTCAAAACCATAAGAAATCAAATGAAAGTTATTAATTTGATTTTATTGATAGAAAGAAACGAAATCAAGAACAACACCCAGGTTTTGGGTTCCTAAATTCCATGATCATAAAAGATTCAAAAGCAGATATATCAAACAATATTTTATTCGCGTTCTGAAGCCTAAACAGATAAAAGGTTTTACAGCCGCCGTAAAAATAATGAAAGCGCCTTTGTTTTACGACACAATCGCGATACGTGACCACGCTACCAATTTGTCGACGTGTGTATCAACGAGGAAGCAGTATTGTTTTGAGCGGTTACATCTTCTCATTTTGTGAACTAGTTTATGTAGGGGCTAGAATAGCTGTTATGGAGAAAATACAACAGATGAGTTTTAACGCTCCTCCTGCGCTCGGGCTCAGCAGGCGGCGATGTGACGAGGCGAGGTCACATCAAACACAAACCGGGAACATCATTTGACGTTTGTTGTTGTTTTTAAAGTATCAATCAACTCTACCCGAAACTTTTTACGATTGAACCCTGATTTATTTTTATTTTTGGTAAAAATAAGGCAAACGAGCAAGCGGGTCANNGTCACGTGATGTTAGGTGATAACCGCCGCCCATAGATAACTGCAACACTCGCGGGGCCACAGAAGCGTTTATAAAGGCCCCAAATTTATTTATTCATATGATTGATTGTACTAATGTTACTTTACGGAAATCAAAGAAACGTGTATAATTAAAAATATTATTGAGTATTTCTTCCACATTATTTCAAGCAAACTATTGCTAACCAGTGCCCGTTCACTACTAGTAAACCTTTTACACCCAACACCATTATCCGCGATGTACAAAATTTAATGTAACGTGCAACCGAAATCTACTCGATCATTCAAGTAATTCAAACATTTGACTATCTACATATTTAAATATTTTGTTTGTCATGTCTACTCCAGAAATAAGTTCCTTCTATCGCTTGCGGCTAAAGAACAGCAGGTGTGTCAATATCCGTCACGAAACAGCCTACGAATCGTATGGAGTTGCCGCCGCACATACGAGTATTAAGTATATTGCGCACGTTCAGTTCGTAGTATATGGAATAAAACGTTTTTTCTAACATGGAACAACGGTCAAAAATTGTATGGGAGCCTCTCTTAGTTATTTTTTTTATCTTGTTTTTATTATTTGTTGTTGAAACGGCAATTGAAATACATCATCTGTAAAAATTTCAGCTGTCAATTTTTTTTTCATGAGATATAGCTTGGTGACAAACAGACAGACAGCGAAGCGATGTATTATTACTTAATTACAGACTACCTTACAACTATCTCAAAGTTATGAACATTGGGTCAGCTGCCGACGCCGCGTCAGCATAGCGCGGTGGTCCGACATTGCGTGGGTGTGTTACAAGGGATATCTATCACACATTTATTAGAACTATGTCTCTATGAGGACCGTTGTGCATAACTAAGATGTAATCAAATTAAAAAAATATTAAAAACATGTTTTGTATAGTTATTAACATGTTTATAACAAAAAGTCTAATTCAAATCAGAACACTACCTGATCGAATTGTATTATCGCCAATTTAACCAATATTTTCAAACAAACAGTTACTTCTATAGAATTCGTACCTCCGGCCCGGAACCGACAGTCGTGGAACCTTAAACAATATTTGACATGCGAAATTGTCTCAGCGTAAAATTCAAAACAAACTCGGTCCCGATACGGCATTAGGGCTATTTGCGGAGACTCTTTGGGCTCCGCTGTGCGTGTGTTCGAGCTGACAAATGTAAATACAGCAAATAAGTGTTTGATGGTTTTTGTTGAAGATTTCCGACCGTGAATTTTTGCCACACGACATAAAACAGAGTACCTGTTTTAGTAAGTTAGTTGAAGTTTTACACGTGCATTACAAATTGCTTCAATGAACGCAATTGAACTATTGATTAAATATAATTAACTCGTAAAGCAACACTTTGACGTACGACATCGGTTTCTTATGTCGGTCGATAAACTCGATTAAAAAGGTTGAATGCCTGAATACTGATTAATAATATAAACATATTAACTCATAACATTTCCTAAGTGCTGGTACATAATAGTTGTAGAAGCTACGCGGCTTGCTATCGCAAACAAATGAATACAAGTTCGGCTTCATAAATCTTGCGGCTGCTCCCGCCTCCCTGGCGAGCCTGGCTGACACGATACGAGTAACTTAATAGCAAAATGGTTTTTTAGTATTTAATTCATTTTACTTCGTCTACCACAGACATTTTTTTATGTAAGAGAGAGGCAAAAAAGCAGACGGGTCACGTGACATTTTTCTGTCGACTTCTGAATAATTAAAAATTATATCATTAGACTTATTTAAAGTAGTTATCAACAGACGTGCCAGAAGGCTTATTGATGATAAGGAGCTCACGACGAGACATCTACAAAGCCTGAAACCCTGGTAACTAGTAACAAGTGTGTGGGTCTTCTACAAGCTACATTGTGGGGAGTATGCTCTGGAATTTATTCCACCTGCACCATTTCGCCGTAGGACAACGCGGGACATGAGCAGGGATTCCATCCATATGTGGTAGATGTCTCTTCTTACTTTAGCAGATGATAGTAGAGCCCGAGCTCTAGCAGTCCGCCAAATGAAGATGACATTTTTTCACAGATATTGTTTAAACATTGTAGGATTACCGTCACAGTGATAACTTATTCTTAAAAACCATTTAGACCACCATGTAGACTCTTAAATCAGCTAGTTTAAAAATCTGATAATCGTGTTAATGGTGCACTGTAAGTTTTCAACAGTTTCTGTGATAAAATTCCACGTAACTAGACCACTGACGCCGTGTAAACTTAGCATTAAGTCGCAATAAAAACTGGCTCGAGTGGAGCGGTCATTAATAATGGGTCATTCTTGGGAACCCGAGCGCCGCCGCGGTCGCCCGATCTTACAACTGATACAGGAAAACTTCAGCGCAACTACCTTTTCTTTTTATCTTGAAACTAAGAAGAACAAAAGATAAATTCGACAAGGTTTATTTTTCTCGATCATTATTGTTGATTCACCCAACTTATAATGGCACCAGGAGGGGAAGCTATTATAAATGTATGGACAAGAAACTGGGCTATGGAATGATATTTAGGTGGACTGAAAATGGACTATTGAAAGAGATTCGGACACTTGCCTTAATCACTATTCAATTATCAATCGTGGCAGGTGATGGCGATGAACAGGGGACTCCACGGAGGCACTCAGAACCATGGCCGTCACCAATTCCCAACAGCTAACCTACCCAAGCTGCCATTCGAGCTTATTATTATAAATAGTTCTATGGGAAATTTTTTTTTATCGCTATTGATGGTTCTTTCAGCTTATATAATATTTCACGTATAAATTAACATCTATATGGAATTTTACGATCGGCAATCGAACGATTTACATTACGCAGTATTTATTGCTTAAAATTTCGTGCAATGAGTGCTGCGTTTAATTACGGCTGCGAAAACAATGGACAGTCACGATTCGAAGTCGTTCCGATGATGAATGCAGCTCGCGCCATTGTAGCCTACAAATAAATCAGCTTATTGAAAAATATCAACGAAATGCATACTTTTTAAATTGAAATATTACTCTAGTTATTATAGTTTCAACGGTTACCAATAAAGCCTTAGATATCTGAAAGATATTCCATGCGCGCTATATATTTTTTTTTAAATGTTGGTAATAAAAAATATATTTTTTTAAACTTAGATAATTAGGACAGCATGAAGATCTTTCGCCGAAAACTATCTTTTTTTAATTCTAGCCTGATTAAGTTACCGCGCCTCACCTGATGGTGAGCGACTGAACGATCCAGAAACAATGATGACCAGCGGAGGAATGCAAGCCTCCGCTCGCCTACCTTGCTAAGCTGGCCTACAGAGCTCCTTCGTCACGCTTTTTTTGATAGAGTCAAAAGAGGAAGGAAACACGTGAAACGCCAAACTACCACAGATTTGCGGTGTGACAAAGGTAGGAACTACTAAATGTAAACCAAAACTTTATTTGTATCCAGTCATACCAACCAGATTATGCAAGTTTAACGTAAAACGTTAAACTTAAATAATATTTTGGGTTGTTTGTTTTTGCAATTAAAGTAAAATTTACACAAAAAAGCAAACTACTAACATTTTCATAATAAAAAGTAACTGTTAAAAGAAACAACGTTCGTCATATTTTTTCAGTTTTTTATTTTTCGTTTACCAAAGAAAATAGTTATATATGTCGTTGAAGAAATACTTCAAACATCATAATTATTACGATGGAATGATTTCCTTATTTTCGTAACTATGCATAAGGGGTTTGGCAAATCAATTTATAAACTTTCAACAAAGCTTGATTTATAGTATTATATTTATCAAATTGATTCAAAATTCATAAATAAACTGCACCCTCCAATAATATTATATTATAAAAATAGAACCCAAGTTTAGAGCACATTATCTAAACGCGGCAGTCGATCGCTCAATCGAGTGCGAGCGAAGGGTCGCGTTCCACTCGTTATCATTCCTGTACATTCAATATCTATAATCTGCTTATCACGGCCCCACGGTTTTGGCAGAATAGTAGGCGAATCATATTTTCAATGTAACATAACGTCTAAAACCATATTTATATACAATGAGCCTTAATTTCAAGTGGAAAGGGTGTGTATATTTTTAGACGTCTCGATGCACCAAGATTGTAACGCCCTAGGAAGGTCGATAAAGTGCGTAAAATATGATAATAGTTGGAGCAACCCTTCGGATGCCGAGGGAGCGCCAACAATATGCAAATGGTCGGAGATGTTCGGACTTGTTGCGGATTAATTATGAAGCTTGTGTTTTCATACGTAATTATTATTATTATTTTGAGGTGATAAGTATAAACATTAATAATCTTTTTATTCGCTCTTCGCTTGCGTCAAATTCGGGGGGTGGGGGGATAGAAAGAAGACAAAAAGTATCACTTCAACTATCTCCACATAAAAATCACACTAATTCGTTGCTCCGTTTTGACGTGAAAGACGTACAAACTTACATATACACTTACGGACAAACTTACATACACACTTTCACATTTATAATATAAGTATCAATTCGTTCCTCTACCCTATTCTGTCACCTAAATAAAATATTTATTTTTTGGGAAATTAATGACACGGCAATAGTATTTATAATAATGTAGTAGAAAAAATATCACACCTCAGTTGTTTTTACAAAACAAGTCAACAGCTGTATTCTACTAGAAAATTATTACGGAGGATTGGTATGGGAAGTAAAATTAGGTCGGCCAGGCCAAGTGGTGGAAACGGGATTGCCTTTCGTTGGAAAGTGGTGCTGGAAGTTTCACATTTTTTCCGACGTCCGGCTTCCCGAGGCAAGATAGTCAACACGAGGGTGTTTCACATTAATTATTTTTTATCTTATGTTGAGTTAGTAACCCTAAAAAAAATAAATAAATAGGAACTAATCACACAGATTAATTTCGAAACTGGTAATATGGGATACTAACTCAACGATTCTATATTATATAACAAGTACACATATAAATAAAAATCCAAGACCCAGGCCAATCAGAAAAAGATCATTTACCATCATGACCAGATCGGATATCAAACCCGGGACCTCTTGTGTAGCAGTCAGTCTAGTTAACTGCTACACCGGTCAAAATGTATACACAAATATTAAAAAGTATACAGTGGTAATTTTCATACAGCGAGTAGCATTTCAGGACATCTAATATTTCTAATTAAGCCATCTGTATTTTTGACTCTGTGTCAGAGACCTACACTTCCAAAGACGAGAGAGGGTGACGGGGCGAGGGGGTTCACATCAAGCCTAATGTCACAGTTGCTCCAAATTGAAAATAAACATATTCCGCCTTTTCCTCTTTGACGGGATTAAATAAATTCTGAGCCGAGTTTCGTCGCGTTGAAATTTTGCGAGTACCTAGCTATATTGTTTTTTATTCCCCGAAGGAATACAAACACGTGTCAAGTCAAGACAAATAATTTATAAACAATATTGTTATTGTGTTACAAAGCAATAAAAATATAACTATTTTGATGTCTCTCTTTATCTTTTATTCATGAATTTCTAAGAAGCTTTAATCTTGAAGCCAAATACGAATACACTTTTATCTCATCTATTTTAGCTTACTTTATCTCGCAGCTATATACTGTAATCTAAAGGCAAATGTTTTTTAAATGGTTAAGTTTAACCTACCTATGCTTACGTTATATTTAAATATTTAATTATTGGTGACGAGAAAAAGTGCCTGTGAAGGTCTAATTTCTGAATAAATATTTTCATATTGATTTTATGCCGATTGCATCCTCAGCTGTGACGCTTCAGAGCCCGGGGTCCGCTCCTAAACTAGGAGATTTGGTGAGAATACTCGTTTTTATACAGATCGACTACCATCTGATCTCTGCAACCCCAAGGGTAAACCAGAACCACTCCTTGCATATGTTTATACAAACGCTAGATGGCGTTCGGAACCCACAGCTTAACGTGCCTTCCAAAGAATGGAATTATCTTTTTTTTGGGTGCTCAGGTGATTTAAACCTGCAATATACAAACCAGACTACAAATATTTTTCTAAACAAAGATGCCTCCAGTGGGAGTCGAACTCACAACCTATTTGCTCCGTGGCAGTCAAATAATGGTTGAGTTTAACCCAGAGTATTTAAAAAATACTAAAAACTTTGTTGGTTTGATACCGAAAATATGTAACTTTCTTGTAGGTTGAGAGTCGAGTCAATTGAATAGAGTGTAGTTGTCCACAGCAGGATATTTCAATGCGAAGGCGGGGCCGAGTGGCTTGTTCCTGCTGATGTAGGGCTGCGCCTAAGTTCATCTCAAGTGTCATCTCGATGTTGAGATAAGTTTATTACGTTTTTTTTGCAGCAGCGCAGGTGAAACCGTGAGTCTTTGGACAATCCCTATTAATACTATAAATGTGATAATGTGTATATTTGTTTACCCGTCTTTCACGTCAAAACGCTAGAGGACGACGACGGATTAGTGTGTTATTTAATTAGAGATATTTAAAGAACTGGGAGAGTGACATAAGCTACTTTTTTTCTGTTTCTATATATATTTTCACCCCTTTCAGGGTGAAATTTCCAAAAATTCTCTCTTAGTGCTTTCCTACACCACCCAAGGAACTTACATTCCAAATTTCAGCTTCTTGCGTTCAGTAGATTCGGCTGTGCGCTGTCTCGTCAGTCAGTCAATCAGTAATGGAAGAGTTTTATATACATACATATATTACCATTAAACAACGCGATAACTATATTGATAATAGTAAATAACGCCAGGACTAAGGCGAGGGCTTGTAGCTAGTAATATTATAATTTTGGGTACTTGGTATCCGTATATCAAGTTTATATCGAGCAAGCAAGCAGTTGCTGCAGCCCTTTGCCGCTGGAGCCAGCCACGCGGAACAGACAGCGGCAAGCATAATAAAAGTTGCGGGAATCGAACCGGCACCTCGCTGCCATTGTGCGATCCGATGCTCATCTAAACTTGTTGTTCACTGCGATTCACTGTTATCAAAATTTCGAAAGTTTACTATACTTTTATTCTTATCAGAAAGTTCACAGTGAGTTATTATAAAATTGTTAAGTTCCATTTTTGTTTTGTTTAAAAAAGTGTGTGTTATGGTTTCATTTTATTAATTAGCTTTTATTGCATAATTATCAATTTGAGTAGACCCGGAGATATTGATAAGTATTTACTTATAGAGCTATTTCAAAAATAAAATCGTTTTAGACTTATATTTTATATTCAAACGTTCTAAAGTAGAAGATTAGATTCAACTTCCAAAGTACTTATGAAATTCATTGTGATAATTTATTTTTACATTAAGATGATGAGTGCATGATAAGAGTTCCTACTGAAATAAAAAAAAATCAACTTTCGAATTTAAAAGTACTTGTAGATTTTACTGCGACAACTGACAAGTGCATTAAAGATCGACGGTTACTATTGCAATGAATCGATATAGAAATGCATCGATTTAAAAAGTCGGAGCGTTCGTTCCGCACCGCGCTGAGCCAAATTGAAAAATTACAGCCGCCGAATATTCTGACTCTTCCGAGCCAATGCACCGAGCGCGACCCTCACTGCATTGCCATAGTAAAATCTTTGGGAACAGTAATTGAAGTTTTCATTTTACTATCTATAACAACAGAAAAGGACAAATAACACTGATGGAATTAGCCCCAAAGTAAGTACGAAAGTTGTGTTATGGGATTATTATCCAAAAAACATCCAACACGATCAAAATAAGAATATTTTTCACCATGACTTGATCGAACTCGGAATCGCTGTCAGGCACGTTAACCATTTCATCACGGAAGTCGTCAAATAACTCATAAATCATACATACACTAAAATACAATAATCAGCATTTTCATAACACTTATGACTTTTTAGAATTATTTTGGACTATAATGTGAGTAATATTTTATAAAGCGTGTAGTTGTAGTGTAACCTCTGATATTGTACGACTAGTGTGGGACTGTTTGCCTGCATATTTGTATAAAAATAAAATCATGTAAACAAAAATTAACAATTTAATTCTAACAGTAATAAACGTCCGTATGCATAGATGGCTTTCTTTATTTAAATGTACTGTATTCTGTATCACGCATTGCACTTCCTTGCTCTCCGCATCATAATAATAATATTTTGAGTGAGATCCTCTTATGTACGTTATCTGAGGATTCAATTGCTTTTATTTAGAATAACCTTGTGTGGGGTGAAGGGTCTCGAATTGAAATATGACATATCATTTGGATTATGCAAATGCTTTTCTATATCTAGCAAAAGTTTGTGAGATCTCAACAAGTGAACTAATGTAATTCTTATGAGAATGAAGTTGTTCAACTTAAAATCACATATTGAATTATGTACAACTTAACAAAATTAGGAATTAAAATGAAACAAAATTTAACGGATTTTATTGCGGTTTAATCACTACACACAAAGTTCACACACAATGTTTGTTTCATTTTAATGTCTAATATTCGCGTAAACTTAAGAAATAATTAAAATTAGGAATTTTCCCCATCATTGTTTTGCCCAATAATATACTTCCAACAGTAAGCAGTCAAATGATATCTTTTGTACCATTATATATTTATTGAATCTCAAATTTTGTTAGTATAAGAAGTAGCAGTGGAATCTCTAATCTAGTAAAGTAATGCTTCTTCCTACTTTATAATAACTAACCAAAAATCATGTGGTTTGTTTGAAATGTCTACAATATTCTAGACAATTTTCGTATAATAATATCAGGAATATACAGAATATTTGCATTATAAATTAGTCATGCGGAGAAACAAGATACTCTGACGTGGCTTGGTCTGTTAAGTCGGCCTCTGCTTGATGTTGTTTTATAATCCCCCGACAAAAAGAGGTGTGTTATAAGTTTGGCGTGTGTATGTGTAATTCTGTCTATAGCTTCATAGCTTCCAAACGGGTGAACTGATTTGGGTAATTCTTATTTTGTTATAAATATAACTTAATCGAGACTTTTCTTAGCTATGTTTATTAACCTTCGACGCAAGAAAGGGGCGTTAGAAATGTGGTTTGTTATATTTGTTAGGGGCTTTTAATTTTTAATAGAATTACTTGTATCTACAACGCCAAAGGGTCAGATACTAATATAGCGGAATTATAGTGGAATTATTAATATGTCATTTAACCCCGGAGGGTCTCAGCCCTGGTTTCCCTCGTACTTCTATTTCATTAATTGAAGCTTAATACATTCCTAAATAATAATAATTGCAATGCTGTTGACATTCGGCAAGGCCCCTGGTGGGCCTAGTGGGCGATAAAACACAGTTGGTGGGTGAAGCGAGAAGAGCGGCATCTATCATGCGTCAAAAAGAGTGTCTGCGACCGACGCGCGACGGGAGGGCTCCATTTTATTCGTGAGTGCATACCGTGGAGATCCTATATTCTAGTCTAGTAGCCATTTATTATAGACAGAACAAACCAAACCGAGGAAATGGCCGCCCATGTCATTATTGGAGTGGTCCAACAAAGGACAAAACACCTTGAAATACCAAGGTTCTTCCCAAGTGTCTTCCCAAGGTTGCCAACAACGTGAAGAGTCTGCTAGCATTTAACGAGGAACTGGGGTAGCTTGAGTAATATCAAGCCACCCTTTTTGCAAAAAAGACGCATAGTCGTCGAGTTGGGGAAACCAGCCCGTCATACAATACGATACAATAAACCGAACTGTCATATAAAAATTTACAGGTTAGTAATTGCTAATGAAAAAAGGAAATTCTTTAACTATGTTATTTCCACTGAAATTTGCTAATGTTAAAACTAACTATATTTAATAATAATCTTTATTATATTATTCGATTTGTATTTCAACTTATAACTCTGAGTTATCACGTAAAGTTATTATAACATTCGTTTGGATTCGATCGATTCCCATAGGGGCTAATCCGCTGGGAGTAGCTAGTAGTGTATAAGTGAAACAATCTTGGGCGCAAAATAAAAGCGCGCATGGGAATATTAAATATTCTTTGTGTTCCAGGGCCCACTGATTTGATTATGGTAATGTCGGCGTTTGTTTGCGCAAGCTCGTCGAATCTCTGAGTGGGGGCAATCCGAGCTCACGTGCTAACAAGTTTATTTCCCAGTCAAATTCAAAGAAACAGTCATCTCTATCACTAAGGCTTAGCACGCACTACGATTAAACGCGAGTGGTTTAAGAATAGCTGAAAACAAACACGCACCACGGCTGGCATTTTGCTTGATTTTACATCAGTACCATGGATTTCGAAATCGCGACTAAAATGTAGCAAATTACGTTTTTTTAATCAGTCACTAAAAACGTCGTCAATGCGTGCGTTTATATAGTAAACTATGCTAAATTTTTTGGCAGTTTCAGACTTGTGATTAAATGTGTGCGTATTATCTCAGTGCGTGCTAAGCCTTATATCCCATATAGTAAAATGATATCCACGTAAACAATAATCACATATACCTACTTTACCGATTTTTTTTTACTTCCATGCAGGAAGTGTAAGAAAAACATAGAATGTGCCAGCTGCAACTCTTTCCGCGCAGATTTTAAAAGGAAAAGGGGTTGATACGAAAATTCTTATAGGCGATGGGCATAGTATACATACAAGATCACGCCTTTTTTCCATAGAAGTAGGCAGAGAATACATTCTTTCATTTACTACGGTCCTGACATGCTTCCTTCGCTTCCTCCGTATTCATCAATCATGGGCTAGCAATTACTATTTCTGAATCTCCAATCCACCATTTTGTTAAGCGTGACCTTCGAAAATCGCGACTCTTGGCTCTGTTTACTCTGTAAAGAGATAGAAATACTGATACTGTGTTTACTTTTAATTAAACTAGAAGAAGCCCCAGAAAAAATACATATTATAAGGTTTGATAGGTTATAGGCCGGTAGGCGTGGGTAGGTGGGTATTTTGTACCCATTCTTCTAAAAATACAAAACGGCATAATAATCATCATCTGCCTGGCCTGCTCCCATATTATTTGGGGTCGGCGCAGTATATCTTATTCTACAAAACGGTATAATAATATCGAGATAGAAAACAGTATCTGTTATCTCAACATGTATCATGTGTATTCAACATCTCGTGCATTGTCTTTGTCAACACAATTTTTGTTCATCTCCCCTCCTCATAATTTCATACAGAATGCTTGTTATGTCGGAATGTGTCGCTAACGCGTTCCTTAACGACGTGTGTTTTTGGAAACTCCTATTTTCCTTCGTCTTTATTGTTTTGTGATGGAAATAATACAGGAAATATGCCGATTGTTACAACCCAGACATATTATACGCAAAATGATCATTCGAGGCCTGATTTAAGTAATTTTTCAGTGACATGTGAAATGATTTTTATGAAAGAACAATCATTACAGTTTAATATTTATTTATTGTCGCAAAAGTTAGAATGCGAAAGATTATTTTTGCTTATAATTTGTTAGTATTATTTAATTTATTTTTATCAATTCAATAATTTAATATTCAGTGCATTATACAAATTTTATGAATTACAAACAACGTCAATTTGCAACGACTGTTATTTGTCAACAACTTAATATTTTATCGTTGACATTTTTCACTTTTAAATCTTGGAATTAAAAAAAAGTAACTTTTAAGCAAACTAACTGTACATGTAGTGCCCAAGGTATTACGTATAAAAAGATAGCCACTTGTAGTTTAGTGTATACGAGTACACTAAATTTTTGTGGTCGTCAGAACGGCTAGTCGACATTGTCGTAAAACGGAATGACGCGGACCGCCATATTGTATCCGAATAAAAGTCTCCGTTCGATTTATATGAAAATGTCACAAATAATGATAGCAATAAATCACGTAATCGCAGACGCGACTAGTTGGACCATTATGTCTACTGTTACTGTAACTTGATAAAATGAACACTGGAAATAGAAAAGTTGAAAGAAAAACTTAAATCGTAATCAGAGCCATTAACATTCCGATTATGATAGCAGAAGTACTCTACGGAGTATTTATTTGGAATGTATTATTTTTTATTTAACTCTCATTTTTTTCTATTGATTTTTAAACATTGACTGTTGACTTAACAGTCACCGAAACTGATCAATTAGGTACTTATGGTAAATATCGATTAAGTTTCTTTTTAATTATACGTAGATCTAATTATACATGTCCATCGACTTGATATTGTAAACATCCTATGTTTAAATTTTAATGAATAGGTTGGCTACACGTACCTGAATTTATTCCACACACATTGCACGGCCAGCAGCCGCCAAACGGTCCTCGATCAAGCTTAGTTCACCGCAGTTTTGATGAATCTGTTCATTGTGTTCACTCGTATCACATAGCACAGGAACCCTATCAGAAGCCAATGGATACAAAATTAAAATCATAATTAATTCTCTAGTCAAATCTAGTATTAAAACTGATGATAAAATCAGTATTATCGATTAAAATACATTATTTGCTACATTTAATTTGTTTCATTCTTTCTCCACCTTTAAAAAAAAACACTATAATGTCGCTAGGGGAACAACACTGATTTATTAACTACATCAACACGAAATTACACAGGAATTACGGACAATACATGTTTATTGTACGGTCATCAGGAGTTGACTACTTCCTTTTAAGTATGGAACAAAATCAGTATTTATATCATTGAAAGTTACGCGAGATGACATAATTAGTGTTTCATCGCACAACATCTACAAAGGAATTTGACCCCCTACCTAACGCATCATCGCGAGAGCGGCGCGCGGCGAGGAGGGCGGCGCGGGCGGCGGCGGACCTCAGTGCACAAGGAACAGCCGCGTAGCGACGTTCCTAGTACTCGCCCTGAAGATGGCCTTCTGAATAGGCTAAAACGGTCGTCGGCGTTACCGACTAAAATTAATGTGAGTTAGCCGTGTAAACACTAATTAAAATCAGTTTTATATGAAATTAAAACACTTATTTCAGCAGCTTCAGTGCTTAATAAACTAAGTTATAACAGTTGGTTATAAAGTAAGAACGTAGTATTTTTAGGGATAATAGTATGATATTTCAAATATTTTTTCCTACAGATGGTCGCAAAATTATCTCATTTTGTTAAAACAAAGCCTGAATTGAATCAATAAAAGTTAACTGTAACGTCTGTCTATGAATATCGACTATGCCTCGACAGATCTTGGTTCCCATTCGCGTCAGACCAGATAATTATAACTTGGCAGATTAGGTAGCTGTCACTCGAGAACTATTTCATTTCCAACTCATTACAAATTCGGTGTGATTTTGACTCTGATCTCTGATTAGTTATGCAAAGTCATCCATTACATTAATTATATAACTAATCTTATGCTAAGACTTAAATGATCCAACTTTATTTGTTATTTTAATTATTACAAAACTAAAGAATTCAAAGAGATATTTTATAAATAAATAAATGAGGTTTTGACAAACAACGTTATAAAAAATGTAATTATTATACAATTAAAATGTAACAGTTAGCGTTTTTTTGGTGTTAAGGGAAACAAGTTAGTAACCAGAGTTACCAAAAAGGTTTTGTACGAAGCTATTGGATAGCACGCTAACTGCTCAGAGGGATAGAAAGTGACAAGAGAGATAACATTTAATATAGTTCATTTACAACTGAGTTTTACTGTCTGAATGATTTATATATTTAAAAGTCGATCCTGAATGTACTGAAAGAGAACGCCATCTAGCGTTTGTATAAATCTTAGGATTGATTTTGCTTTAAACTTCTTTGGGCTGAAAATTTCAGACAATAACCGCTTCATGTAAAAATTAGTAACTGCACTAAATCACCTAGTTTTAGCAGACCCCACGGGCATGGCTCTGACGCTGCAACTTTCCGCTGAGGATGCAACTGAGATAACACTCACATAAGAGGGAATGTTGCGATTTCCAACAGGCTTTTAGTCAATAAATACACTACAACAGCGCCACTCAAAACCGCTGTTCAAATGGCTGAAATCACCAGTATATTCAAACGTGTGACGTACCTCGCAGCGCTGCGGTAGTCGTACCTACCTCTATGCAATTGAATGTTGGAATGTAATATTATTTTTTACTAGCTAATAATAGCCCCTGGTATATTTACAATAAATTATATCCCACGGGAACCGGACATTTTTCCGGGATAAAAAGTAGCCTATCTTTTAATCCAGGTCATAATCCATCGCTGTGCCAAATTTCATCCAGATCTGTTCGGTAGTTTTTTTGTGATGCGTGTACAAACATACATACAAAACAGACAAAAATTCTAAAAACAATCGTTTTGGCTTCTATATGTCCTATATAGAGCCCCTGAATATGTTTTTCTTAAATATCTCCCATGTACAGACATAGCTCAGTTACAATTTTATTTTATAGACGTACTATTACTAACATGACAAAAATATTATAATATGCTTTATTTAAAAACAAACGTTTGTATGTTTGTTGCTTTTTCATAATTTTGATACGAAATATAATTATCGGCGTACTAATTGTAGCATATCACAACCAAACGTTAAACAAATTATATTAGCTCCGTATTCCACGCCGCGGTAATTGTGTAATGCGATCGCAAATAATAACATTATTATATTAACTAATCGCACCCCCTCAACCCCCTATCTCATGTTGCAGATTGGTCGAGTTAGAAACCGATAACATTTATTTTTTATGAAAGAGGGAGGCAAACGAGCAGGTGGGTCACGTGATGTTAAGTGATCACCGCTGTCCATAGACACCTGCAACACCTGGGGAGTCACAGAAGTGTTGCCGGCTCTTTAAAAAATACTTGTTTTAATTTCTTAAAAAACTAATATGCCAAAAAGTTGACAAGGATACTGAATTAAAAATGTTACAAATTTAAAATATGTGGAAACTTTTGTTTTCAGTTTTTTTTATTATTCACGATTTTATTATTATGACATTTTACAAATGATAAAGTAATTATAATATGTTAAGGTTTTAGAATATAACAATATTTTTTAGGATTCCGTAGCCATATGGCAAAAACGGAAACCTTATAGTTTCGTTATATCCGTCTGTCCGTATGTCACAGTCATTTCATTCGGATACTATCCGTAATATATTGTTTAAATTTGAAAGATACATGTATTCAATGAACCGATAAAAATTGTATAGTATGATTTGAAAAATAAAACAATTAAGGGTAGCCTCTTCATACATGTAACGAAGGGATGAAAAAAATATTTTTAGAGAACAATGCCTAGTGGATTGGCATAGTAGGTCTTAAAATCATGTAGAGGTTCCTGGAACAGTTTTTTGTGTATGGCAATATTTTGAGAAATATATTCGCTTCTAAAGTAGTAAAATTCTGTTACCCTCCTTTAACTGTACGATAAGTATCCTTAGCGATTAATAGTTTATTAATCCATAGTTTTTTATATTGTTATACTATAGTTTTTACTGTACTTCAACTCTCTGAAAACTTAAATGTTTTAAAATACATAGTTTTTTCGGATATAATAATATTATCTTTATTTAAGTATGAAAGTATAATACTGCTTTATAATACCCCGATACAAAAAAACTGCCACATAAACTACGTACTAATAAATTCATTTGATCAATGTAAACTTCGCATCACCCACAAATCTTGCGCTAAATATTTGTATAGTTATTATTAGGGCCGCCGCATATTGCGCGATTTCGTGACGCTTCGCCCGTGTTTGACACGTCAGAAGCAATCAAGAAAAGTAATACCTTTTTCTGAAAATTAGGAAAAAACGTCGTATATTTCTCTTGTATTATTTGCGTAGATGAGAATCAGGCATATGCTTTTTTATTTCAAATTACGGCACTTAGAAACAATAATGGAATTTTTTTAAAAGTACCTGGACGACCGCTCTTTATTTTTATGACATCAGAATCTGTATGAAATAAACTAATAAGCACACTGTTAATGTTATATTTCTATATTTAAAAATAATAAACTATGGAAAAATAGTATTTTGTTTTTCTAAACACAAAAAAAAGATAACTAAATAAATAGTTGGAATTCAAACCTAGAACGCCGACGTGATAAGCAAGCACGTTGACCACTGGACTAACAATTCCTCTGAGGCTGTGCCGAAATTATCGTACCCTATATGTCGAAAAACACTTTTGTGTAAAAATATGGGAAAAACGATTTTTCCCATACTTGGGACCTAGCCAGATCGATTTTCCCCATATTGAGCACCTATATAACTCAACGAAATCATTAGAGCCGTTTCCGAAAACGCGTGGCAAATATACAAATATTGCTCGTTTAATAGTATAGGATAAAATGTTCTATTACCTTAATTTGTATTTTTACAGCAGTAATAACAGTTTCCTGATAATAAAATTCATTCAGTGGTTTTTTTTAATGAAAGAGGGAGGCAAACGAGCAGGATGATGTTAAGTGACGTATATATGACGTGACATAAATGTCATGTGATGTTAAGTGGTCACTTGGTTCACCAAAAAAAGTGAGTTGTGTATTTTTAAAACTATAAAACTAGTGTGTTTTTATCATAAAGTTTACCACGTTCAAATTTAACTACTTTAAGTGTGACAGCGTTTGTGAAATAAAAAGGAATGTGTAATGGAAATGTATAATTTATCACTCCAAGAGAAAATACGAATTTGCGTGCTTTCTTCTCGGAATCGGTTGGTTTATTATCAGAAGGTTACTTTCATATATGTATAATAATTTAGAAGGCAAATAGAACTAGAACAGTTCCTGGGGCATCTGGGAACTATGAGTGAGGCCTGCTGCAACCCATCGGCTGTCCTACGCTTCCTGAAAGAGCTGAGCTGGCTGGAAGGATAGTCGGCCACAGCTCACTTTGAGGCCTAATTGCGGAAAACTGTCCTTGTGACAGTAAGTAAGGGAAATAGAAGTTTAGAGATACAATACGCTTTCATTCCTTACGGTGTACACAGAGCCAAGAGTATTGATATTCGAACGTCATATGATCAAGACCTTCTGGCATATTAGGGACCAAGACTGCTTGAGTTTCTTTCGGCATTTCCTCTTAGCAGTGGTCGTTTCGAAATGTTGGTAATCTGTAGCTTGATAAAGACAAATGTTTATTAAATATTGACGTGAAAAAATACCTGTGAAAGTCTAATTTCTGATTAAATATTTTGATTTTGATTACATTTTGCACGTCACTTTTTCTTTTTTTTTCACTTTTAGCTGAATGGTGGGCTTGTTGATTAGACGGGAATACAGATATAGAGACAGGTTGATAGTTTAAATCCTTTTAAGCTTTTAATAAAGGTAATCAGCTAGCAAATTCTACGTTTTTTTTCGATCCAAAGCAGCAGTTATTAAATTTTGTTTCGTTTAAATCATAAATTGAGGACTCGACTTGACCATCTGTTTATTTGTATTTATTGTTGCATTTCGTGAATGAGATGTGTCGAGGTGGGGGCACTGGGTTGGGGGGGACGTGACGAGAGGTGCTCGTCGCTTCCTTGAGATGTCTTGCCTTTCCAAGCCGTGTCTGAATCTCATCCGAGTTTGTTTTCAAGGAAACGCCGTGTTCGTAAATTGCTGGATGATTTTAGGTTGTGAATTTGAATGAATAAATTTCTTGACATTTCTTTATAACCACCATATTTCTGTATTTAATAATATCTTCATTCCCTATGATTCTAAAATTCCTAGAGAAATGTAATGCGCTTTCTTCAAATTCGTTACTCGCTTAACGCGTGTTCGCACCACACTTGTAATGGTTCGGAGTTTATCACTCCTGTAGGACGTCAAACGTCGTGAAAAACTTGTCCGATTATTTAAAGACAAACTGTATGAAGCTCTGTACGGAGTTACACACATAGGGTTCCGTAGCATTATCTACACCTTTAAAAATATAGAAATAAAATTACGCTTGTTGTATGTGAAACCCTCCTTAAAATATTTATTTAAAATTCAACTGTTCCACTATCACGGTTCAAGAGATACAGCCGGATGACAGAAAGACAGGCAGACGGACAGTGGGGTCAAAGTAATAGGATCCCGTTTTTATCTTTTGAGTACGGAACCCTAAGAATGACGATGTAAATGACAATCATCCCTTGAAGTGATTGTCATTATTGGGAGGGAACAGTGCGATTATGTTGAAGTATATAAAGAGATCCATCATTAGCCGACAAAAGAGAAAATGGGGCGTCGTCGGCTTGTACATAATTAGGAAGACACGCGAAAAATGGTGATCAGGCATGACTTGGCCGTCTTTATGTGTTTGTAGAAATTAACGAAAAATAACGGATGTCTCCTACATTCCTTTCAATATTTTTCATATAATTATGTAGTAATTATTTGAAAAAATACGAGATATTGATTTTTATTTTCAAAACAATCGGTTATATATCTTATTAGAAAATATATGAAAAACCGGTGACAATTAATTTGTTTTCGATTCGAATAATGTAGTGCTTGTTGCTAAGAGTTTATATAGATAGGAATTAGAATAATGATTGAGGTAAAAAAAATCTCTACATTCATTGAGGGAATACAAGAATGAAATAAACCTATGAAGTTTACAGAAAGAGTCCATGATTTCGGTAATACACTCCTAAACATTCAATAGGTATTTTTTTTAGGATTAACTAAGTCTAGTTAGAGGGAGACAGTTAACTTTTCGAGTATAAAAAAGAGAATTCTTTTTTCTTAAAAATAGATCAGTCATTTAAATGCTAAAAGTAAAATATTAACATGATTTTATATACCTTTAAAGAAATCAAACAAAGCATCCCGCAGCTGGGCAAAGGGCTCTGTTATATCGAAATTTACATTATACAAAATATAAAATAAATCTGCTTAGTTACCAATTGCACTGACGTCAATGCAATAGGAAACCGATTCGACGTTAATTCAATCTCATATCGTTTTTCCAGTTTGGATTGGACTTCCGTCACGTATTAATATTGTTGTGAAAGTTAAATAGTTTATCTTAATTAAATAATTGTTTTAGGTAATAAAATAGTTTTTTTTTTAAAACTAATCCCGACGCGCTCCGTAACAGCTCCCTTTTATCCTTCTACAGGCACTAACTCTAATGCTACTATATAAATTTATAAAAAAATATCTTGTGTTGTACTCGTGTAGTGATGAAATCATTAACAAATAATTGTATAAATCAACTTAGTTTTTTTTTATTTGCTACTTTTCAATAACTTAAAACAAAAAGTTCCCGACGTTCTTTGCGATAAACGTCAAAATGACGGACCAAACGAAAATTGTTCGAAGCGAAACGAGTGCTAATGGAAATGTCAGTGAGGTTTATAATTATGTAATTAGGAGTAAATCGAAGTGAAGCCGGCAGCAGCGAGAATGCTCGCCAATTAATCTCAGTCAAATTATTCTTTATTAATAAATCGCCGACGGGTTCACTCGACTTTTATTCAAATTAAAATCTATTCTGACTTTGTTCTGGAACACCATTCGAATATTAAAAAGTCAATACTCGGCAATCGGCAATTAAACAGCCGGCGATTGGTTGTCTCACAAGGTTTACGGACTAAAACTATAAATGGACTCCGTGGTCTAACAGTTAACGTATCTGACCGCTGCCCGCCTCGACTTCGCTTCTAGTAAACAACACGGCCGTACTCGTGCTCTGTTATCGTGCACGCATTTTAAATTTCAACCAATCGTAACACAGCAAATACTGCATTTCCATTCGTCAAACAAATTTGGCGTCAAACTAGATAATTCCTATTGGTTATTATGTCTACATGAAAAATTACAAAACATATTGTAGTCAATAGTCAAAGTTATAACTTGTCTTTTCGCACAGATTATGAAATTCAATCAAGGGAAAGGGCTTAAAACAGCGAATTCTTCTCATAGGCGATGGGCTAGAACTTATTACAGTATCTTAATCTTCATTCCATCAATAAGTCAACTACCTTTTTGAGTCTCCGTAGTAAGGACTGTATCTCATAAAAGAAACAGACGTGATGCTATATGGCTGAATATCATATTTCAAAAATATTTCTTGATTTATCGTCCATGTTAATACAAATATTAGTAACAAAAGCATTCATTGGATGATTGAATACATTCCATATGTGTGCATTTATTTAACGAGGAATATGAGAATAGAAGGAAAACCAAAAAATAATCGCGAAGAAACAAGAAGATAGATTTGGAAGTGATAAAAATAATGATAAAAAGCTTAGCAACCTTTATAAAAAAAAAATGGAAAATAGGTAACTTAGAATTATAAAAGATGGCTGTGTATGCTTTAGATGCCTTTGCCTTATCTTAATGTGAAACAAAAAAATATCATTCCTACCTACCCGTTCCTTCTTCTTTTCTTCATTGTGTTAAACAAACTTCTTCTTTAAACTTGTTAATATTAGTGTCGAGTTTTAATTTTTAATATCATTGTCTAATTCACAAATTCACAATTTAATTTCACGCGTATCTCCCTATCAACATCAGTATTTTTCTATCGAAATGTCAAGTCAAATCTAGGTCTACCCTCCTTCTAAATTCAGTTACTCTATGAAGTCTAATGAAGTTTGAATTTTTCTCTTTGGTCAGTTGTTTTAAAATCGGTCAGTCGCAACACTTACGTGCGTTAAATAGAATTAACTATAAATGTGTTAATATGTGGGTGCCTAATTCTGGATTTGGAAGACTACATGTGTAGTGTAACAAGACCAGCGTCTGGATTAGAAATATCTTTCGAGTAACAATAGCATAAGGTAAGTGGTCTTTTCCTGTTTCAAAAATTTACAATTTGCTAGTTCAATATATTTTCTTTGAGCTTAGATGTACGATATTGTATGATATGTTTATTGCATTACTTGGGATTTGGGCACTTTTTTTAAGACGCAGATAGTATTTGTTAGCAGTCATTGCTTTAGATAGTGAAATTTACTTAATTGGTTGTGATTGTCGCCATTCTTAGCAACTGTTAGTAGCACTGAGTGAGTACTTTGCATTGCAGATTAATTGCATTTTAACTGACATACATCTTAGCAATAATTAAAAACCTTACGATTCTTTTAAAAAATATATTGTGTAAAACCTAAAAAAGACAGTCGATTAATTATCTCCTCCTCTGAACTCTTGTAATATGTATGACATTGTTACAAATATGACACAAAATGAGTTGATACAATGAGAAACCCGCTCGCGTGAGATTACAACAAATTTGTCAGGCGGGCACAATGGCCGCAATCGGCGCATTCGTCGCGCGGCACATTGTTGCCGGCTTCATATTATATCTACAGCCCATTATTCTCCTTAGAAAAAGCTGTTGGTGTCGTTGGTCAAGAAATAAACGGCCAGTTGCGAGTCGGACACGCGCATGAAGGGTTCCGTACCGTTAACTTTAAAATTACAATGTTCATGAGATGCAGCCTGGTAACACAGACAGACAAGGAAGTCTAGTAATAGGGTTTTTATGTCAGAGGGGCAGGGAGCAGGCAGTTGACGAGATGTTAAGCGATCACCGCCGCCCATAGACAACTGCAACAGCCGCGGGGTAACAGAAGCGTTGCCGGCCTATAAAAATCCTCCCCATTTTGGGAGGACGGAGAAGTTGGGCCTCCGGCTCTCCCACTCACCAGACGGAGCATGGCGGTTGATAGCCGTCATTCAGGCATCGGTCTTCTGTGGGCGAGTGTGGTACTCGGACGAGCCAGCCCATTCATGCTGCAGCCTAACAAAGCAAGCAGTAGGGTCCACACCACTACAAGTAGTGGCTCATACCANNGATACTTTTCAGCATCTATCTTCATCTTCTTATTTTCTTTTCATAATACACTTTCGACAGAAATTAAACTTAAAGAAAAATTATACATTATACAAATATCGTTTATTCACTTAACATCACGTGACCCGCCCACTCGTTTGCCTCCCTATTTCTTAAAAAAATTAAGTATGTGGCACAAATTTTGTTGCTCTGGCCCCCATTATAAGTATAAGTTTTATTTGGCATTTATATTTCGAAACTAGAATAATATTATCATGCATGTGGCATGATGAATCAATTTAGCGACAGAAAATAAAATCATTGCATTCGTGATTTTAATCGTAAACAAAAAAATATTCACTACACATTAAGCCGTCCCCCACATAGTAGTCTTACCATTCGTAATAGCAGACATGACAGCTGAGACCCGGGGGAGCAGGGCCCGTGGCAGGGTCGCCGGGTCGCGAGGGGAGACTCGCACATTATAGCATGCGATAAGTCAATTAGAACGATCGCGTAAATGTAGTCTTTATCTCCGGATTAGTGTACACATGTCGCCTAATTTATTTAGTTCAGTTGGCTGTGAGAGAATGTCGTTATAGAATTTAGACGTTTCTAATGCTTATGTGTAGATGAAATTTTTTACGCACTAAGCTCCAGTGTATCATTTTTGGTATATTCAAATTTTCTTTATAAAATATCTATACCGTTTGTAATTTTTATGAGAAAAATAAACAATAATTAAAAAAATAATACGAGTAATTTGTGCGGAAAATGTTATTTGTAACGCAACTATCCCAAAATTAAATCGGGATCTCAATCGTCCGTACAAATTTTGTCTTCGTTGGTGTGAGTTCTAGTATAAGTTGAGATCTAAACAAACACACATTGATATATCATACTTTTGAGTATATTTAGAGCCTCACAAATAATAACAAATAAGCCTACATCTGCAACAGTACACTAGTCTGATTTAAAGCGATGGTTTTAATTATTCTACTACTTTTGATGTCGTGGTTATTTATTTTATTACAACATTGATTAAAGGCAAAAGAAAAAATCGCAGAATGTGACTAATCAACTATTAATTAACGGCTTTTTATCGGGTCACGTTATGTTAAGTAATCACCGCCGCCCATAGACACCTGCAACATCCGGGTTGTCACAAAAGCGTTGCGGGCCTTTAAGGGATTTATACGCTCCTTTCTTGAAGGTTCCGATGTCGTATTGGTACGGAAATACCGCTGCAGGCAGTTCGTTCCACAGTGTGGTCGTACGTGGTGGCTATCATCGAAAAGAGATTGCCCTGTTATTACATACAAAGCCACTTGGCGACGTGTATAGTTATACAATAACATACAGAGTCTGGAATAATAAAACGGTCGTTTGCGCGGGCATAACCGCGATTATTCGTGCGTCATCAGGTGATCATTCCGCGTTTTGCGCGGCTCCCTCGCTAATGAGGGTTTGCTGGGAGAATGAGCTTTGGTAAAGAGAAAAATAAATATAACAGGTCAGGAGCATTACATCACTTTTAAATATTTATCATCACATAGAAACTAGTATAGTATTGTCTTATGCTTTTTATCTACGCGTGTGCTATTTATTTAAAAGTAAAAACTAGTTTGATCCGTAATGATAAATTAGAATATAAACATTTATAAAAAAGAGTAAGCGATGGTAGGAATCATCTCATGCATGTAAGTTAAGGCCAATATTTAAGTGACTTAAATATGCGACAAAGAACGATATACTCATACAAAGTCCATGATTATACCTTATCTTACCTTTGGAAATATCATGTCATAAAAAATACTAATCCTTTACGTAGATAAGAAAATGAAATTCGTAACTATAGCATAAAATTCTTCACACACATTCGTCTCAACTTTTTTAAATATTTACAGTAGCTACTTTCTCACTATTCTAATTAGGTACGAAGTTAGGCGAGAGTCATAACTACTAAAGAGGAAGCGTGCGCTCACAAACTTCGCCCATTTGATGAAAGAAAAACCCGCGGTTAATTATAAAGTGCGATTTCTATTAGCGCTTCGGAGTTCTACGGAAACTTCTCTTTCCGCATCTGTTATTAAAAAAAACTGTCAAGTGCGAGTAAAGGTTCCGTATATTGATTTTTTATGTATTTTTATTTTAAAACCTACAACCAACAGTTCTGTACCTTAATTATACTCCACATAACCTAACCTATTTATTTGTCATTTATATATTAAATAACCTAACGTATTAAAGGGGGCAATGACACGAGGACTTAAATCTTTCAACTTACACGTATTACTAAGAAAATTAAAACAATACCAGGGACACTTTTATTCAATAAAACGTATAATCTGTGGAGTGTCTTTTTTTTATTTCACTGAGGGTTTTATTGCTCAAAGAAATTGTATTCTTGTAGCAACTTGTGTCACCCATTCAAATATTTACAGACTGTCTTTTACGTATGTTTATTTATCATTCCAATTTCTTTTTATAAAACTTGACAATTCCCCAACCAACTCATCATGAAAATTCATGACTATCCAAAAATACCGCAAGAAAACCCGGGCATTTACGTCGCGAGAACAAAGCGGCGTTTCCGCGCGTCCGGCCGGAGATTGCACTCAAATACATTTTTCCGTCCCCTCCCTCTCCCGAGCCCCTGAATGCAACCCGGAATGGCCCTGGATCCGGAATAGAGCTGGCTAACGAGCAGTCTTTGTTGCCAACGCGCCATCGGAGCTGGACAACCATCAATAGGGTGACAAGTCACTCGTGACGATAAAAGCCAGTTCAGACTAAGCTTTATCATAGATCGTAATTTTCACACATTTAAACGGTTTTATTAAAATAACTGAACCAAACGATTGCGGACAGCGCATCTGCGCTTTCCGCAATCGTTTGGTTCAATTTCGAAAACTGTAATAAAATCATCCGAGATATTTAATAATATAACACCCACTTCTTTAATTTTATGCCAAGTCAAGAGTTAAAAGGCAAGGAAATATTTTCATTGTGTAACAGAAGCTACCGTGCACCATAATGAGACCAATTACATTATACCGTTTACGAGAACGCTACGGCGTAGCACATGTGAAGCTACGGGCGCTACGACTCAATAATTACGTAGCACATCATTGTACGTTGCTAGAGCTTCGTAAATACATAGCTCGTTGCGTTTTAAGTTTCAACAACGGAGAGTACGTTCATTCTGTTGCGGTGGAAACGGAAATTTCAAATTTAGATTGTGTTTCTCCGTGTTTTCGTATTTCTATTTTAATAGTAGGTTATGGAACTCCTAAATTCGCACATTAAATTTTTTGGTCTCCGTACAAAAGTTAAAAACTGGACCCCGTTACTAAAACTGTTGTCCGTGTCTGTGTAAGTATCCGTGATTAAATATATTAGGTCGGGGAAAAAGTCTTTTCGCATTATAGTATGTATGAACTTGTAATAAAATATCTTTGGCTATAGTATTTGTATCGGGCTGGTTTTGGTATCATTGAAA
>JADGIL010000677.1:3705-29124 GCA_020352625.1 Cactoblastis cactorum
AGCTATAATCACATACTTAAAATTCGTCATCATCATTCATTTAGTTTAGGTCATTTAGTTTCCAAGTTAAGCGAAAGCAAAGTTTCGCATTTATGACACTCACTCCAGGATTATCAAAATAGAACTAGTACTTCCCATTTAACTCCGAGAGCTGAAATGGGTACCAAGAAATGACAAAAGGAGCAGAGGAAGGCCCAGAGTGAGATGGAGAGATATTTTTTGTAAAATTGTGGGGAAGGAATTGATGCAGAAGGCCAGAAACAGAAACGAATGGAGAGCTTTGGGGGAGGCCTACGCCGGAGAGGCGACAACTACCTAGAAAACTACTCACTTATTATCTTTAAAAGCATTTAATCAGTGACACCACAGCTGAGGAAACTTATTATGGTGATATTTAATTGTAATTTTATCTTATGCATAACATGTAAAAAGGTAGTAGAAAGGCTTTTTTTATTATTATTATTTTAGGGTTTAATGGCCACATGGAAATCTGTAAAAACTCGGGGGTGACCCTGATTAGAAAACACAAGAGCCCAACCAAACTATTGGAGATATCGCCATACCGCCTTCACAAAAAAATATTCAACTTAGTGGGCCGCTTCATTTGATGTCAAAAATCAAAGGACTGAAGTATCTAATGAAGAACCTTCAGCTGAGCTCAGGTGTATTAGAAATATAGTAATGCCCTCTTCTACTATTGGTACTTAGAAAATCAAATAAAATAAATCAATAAGCCCACGTTTCTACAAAAAGAAGTGAAATCTCACCAAAAATATTCTGTAAAAAACTAGGCAAGTCTCGATGAAGCTGCTTGTTTAACTCTAAAAAGTAATGAAATCTAGACAAAGTCGTGCCAAGTTTAAGTTCCTTACTGCGATTTCTTTATTATTATAGTTAATGTTGTGTGATTTGGCCGTTGACTTGTATCCACTAACATATAAAGAATGTTCAACGGCCAGTTCCAGGCTCCAGGCGCTCCACCTACTTATATTAAATCTGACATGTCGATAACATGAAGAACTTCATGAAAAATAACCATGATTCAGTTTACCAAACTATTGTTTGCATTGTAACAATTATGTTGCAACAGCTGATCCTAATTTAAGAGCACACTGCGAGCTTACACAGAATGGTAATGGCCCTAAATCAATGGACGAAATGGCGAATGTGACACAATAAGTTGGCCAAGCGGCCGAGTTAAGGACATGTACACATTGCGGACTGATTATCGCGTCATATGTATGCGCTATGAACACATGCATTAGATCTCTCTGTAGCTATCAATATGCTTCGATGTAAACTAGGCCGTAAATTCATTAAAATCTATGAAGTTGATTTATTATAGCACAAAGTATATATGTTTACATGATGATAATGACAAATTGATTTGATGCAACTCCACAAGGAAGTTTGATTCTATGTACAAAGTTTTTGTTGGCAAAGACCCAAACTCTAAATGACAGACAGGAGTATGTACAATACGGTGATATCCACTATAGCAGGTGCCGTTGCAACACTGAGCATCGGAAGCGATTTCTTATCTCGTCGCAACAACAGCCAGAATTTCGTTGCTCTGCTGAGCTCGATGTAAGAACTGATATTATGAATTGCTATTGCTTAAGATTTAGTAGTTAATTAAATTTTGTTCATGACTTAAAAAGTAGTTTAGCTATTTTCAGATATAAATAATTATAGGATAGTTGTTTAAAAAACAAGTGGGGGAGTTAAATAAGATCAAGTCAAGTCGCACATTAGATTTTTTTTTTAAATACACTCCATTGTAATAAGTCGAAAAGCAAAAAAGGAAACAAATCATTAAGGATGCGAAGGTGGTGAAAATGTGAATATATTACGGGGCAATGCGAGCGAAGCAATAACACGCACGCTAAAACCCCGCCTTGCTGGCATACGGTGCTAAGGGAGTTTTTTACCTTAACCCAATAATTCAACTTTTATATGTTTTAATTTGGAACAATTTGAAGAAAAAAAATACATTACACTTACAGTGGGCTCGTTTTTATGAAAATGAAATAATGAAGCTTATCGTATATGGGGCCTTAAGATACATATATGACGGCACAATATAATAGAGGTAGAGTTTAGAGACAGACACGAGACGCGCGGGTAACGAGGCCACGTAATGAAGTGGCACGTTAGGGCCAGGTCCATAGCTCCTCTCCAATTTCCCGCTAACTGGACCCCTAAACGCAACAACCCTAAGGCGTTTACTGCCATTTATATTACCCGAGCAAAGTACGCATACACATCTAAACTAATTCGAGAGATTAACGAGCACTAGACACACACTATTAACTCAGGTGTGCATGGCGTATAAGATTTTAAAGACAGGGCAAGTAAAGAAAATGATCGTGATGAGAAATAAAAACAATTTTCCTGCGATATTAACATCGCAAGTTCATTTTCAGAAAATAAACGAAAGGAGAACAAGCAAAGTCAATCTAATTATATTGCTTGACGTAGTAGAGGGATAGCGAAATAGCTTCCTTAATTCTTCTTATCATTTTATAAACTTTTATTAAAAGACCGATAAACCTCATTATGAAATTTACAATGAACAAAAAACATTTGAACATTTTTACCAAATGCTAGTGGTATAATTATATTCTAGGCTCATTACTTATCCATATGTCACAAATAACAGCATTTTTGAAAAAGTTGTTGACTACACACACAGTAGGTATGTAGTTAAAAAATCATTTCGGAAAAATAAAGATTGGTGAAGAAATTTACCGAATATTTTTTCTATATTTAACATTAATTGATTAGTATGCCTGTATACACAAATCGGGATTCTTTTTTCACTTTATTTTTCTTTAAACTAGTTGATGTAGTTTTAATACAGTGATAGTTTAGGTTAACATTTTACTATACGACTGTTTCATCAATTTACAATGGTAAAAATAGTAGAAAGTAAATCAAAAACATTTTTTCAAATCGGCCCATTGCTAGCATTGTAATAGTTCCTTTTTTTAACAAACCTACAAACTACCACCAGCATTTCATTCGGAATGACCACAGTTCAGAAAAAAAGGCGAAAGAAGATCTGTTCAGAATTCTCTATGAGCCTGAAGATTCCTTCATATTAGTAGAATAGTATAACATTTTGGAAATGTCTTACAACATTGTATAGAAAATAAATTTTTTATCTTGAGATATCGTATCTAAGGAATAGCACGTAAATCTAAATAAGTCGCGAGTTTTTTTGCCAAAACAGTTAGCTTTTTACTTAACAACCGCGAACGGTGCGTCGAACTATAACGGTATTTTGATCCGAATTCATTAAGTACAGTTTCTTTTAGGTTTCACAATCACTAGTTAGCTAATAAAATAAATTATAAATTATTAAATATAAATTAGAACTATTCTGATTCCGGAGATTTGATACTTCGCAATCTAATAACTGAATACCCAAAACTGCCATGTAATTGCACTACATACATGGCTTATCTTGAAAAATCTATCTATCCTTATATTTTGTTTAATTTTTTCTTTGTCCATCGACACCACTAAACAAGCTAATTTTGGAACCTGGGATGTAGGATTAGAATTGAAGATAGAATGTAAAAGTTCATCGAGAAAATTAAGAGTAATAAATACCATACTGATTCATTTGATATGCAATTAGTAATCTTTTTTCTTAACCAGAGAGACTAAAGGAATGATTTAAAAAAACTTTATATAGAAAATAACAATTACCATTAAAAAAGCAGATGCATAAAGATGCAATCTTAGAAACAATACTTATATGGTAATAATTCTTACATTCCTAAGTCTGCGTGAGTTGCAACAAGTATGCGGTAGTATTCAATAGGATTCACGAGGAATAGTGATATGTTTTTAGTATTGAGACAGTGAAAAGGCCGAGGTGAATGTACGCACGAAGTGTGCCATGCGCCAGAGAAATACTTCTGAGTGGATACCGTTAGCGGAACGCGGTCAAGCCAGCGGCAGCGGTACCGGTGACCATACCTGCGACATCGGAAGGCGCCTATTCATCACCTTTAATCTTGATACTGTTATGGACTTGTGATCAAATTATACATTACGCCTTCACCACATTGACCTTTTAAAAGCAAAATAAAAATGAAGATTTGTTATATATCACAATTGGTAATATTACACCTAGACAAACAACTAATATAAATTAATTTATATTTTGAATTAAGTGTTAGTTATTGGAATTAATTTGAACATTGAAACGAAGATATAAAGTATAATGTATTTATATACTTAGGTTATCTAGGGATTCACAGATAGTGATGGATGAATGATTAATGATCGTAACGTCTATTCCTTGTTTGAATTTGAAATGTCAATTGTAGTACAAGAATACATGTAAGTAAATGCTAATTAAGCACACAACGAAGTGTTACATTGTTTTACTGTTCAACCATTTTCTTAAAATTTCTGTAACATCATGATGATTAGTCAAATATTGTAATATTATAAATAAATAGACCATTCAATATTAACCAACAAAACGATTTGCTTGTTCTTTGTTCTGTATCTTTTCTGTTTCTATAAAAGAAAATAATGGATTTAATGAAGATAAATAATTTACTTAAAACAAGCAAATTATATTCCAGTAAGTGTGAATTTACAATACAAAATGACGCCCCGCGGAGGCGCAGCCGGGCTGTGGGTTCCTCGTCTCGGCGTGGTAATCGGAGCGTTTCTAATACCCACGCTTTGACTCGGTTTCACCGCACGCTTCTTGCCTTCGTTCTTATTTATTCGTTTTGCGAAATCGTTTGAAATATGATAACGTTCAGTCGCGTACGAGCGATTCAATCAAAGTTCTCACGAAACTTCACACGGACTTCTAGCACTCCCTGTTCAGTTAGCTATTGAATTCCCACTATTACAACTAACGGTATCGCCATATCGGTTTACACGGGGTAAGTATAGATATCATAAAACGTAAAAACACAGTTTAGTTTGAATGCCAAGAATAGAGCTGCATTATGATAATGAAGTTGTAGATGCGGACAAATGAATATTTTTCACAATAATTACGGTGGTTGCAGCAGGTAAGGCGCGAAGCGTAGAGGCGCGGCGGGGCGCGATGCGGCGAGCGCAACAATTTGCATCACAAATGCGGGTGGGTACCGCGATGCGCTTCGCCCTTCGCCCGCCGCGGTGCCCACCCGGCACCAGACAATGTCACAATCAACACCGCGTGGACGCTTTTTAGGCTATGTGATTGCCGATTGTCACACTATGTGTAATCACTAAGAATGTTTTAATCTTTCCAGATTTATCTAGTAATTAATGTTAAAGAGAATGTTTTGTATGGTTGTTTGGAAGGGCTAAAAAATAATTTTATAAGTAGGAAAAAACGAAAGAAATTAAATTAATGGTATAGTTAGTACATAACTGCAGCCATATAAACAATGCCATTTTATAGCAACAAGGTGACTTATGCATATTCCAAAATGTAATAAAACGATAATATTGTACTGAAGGCCCTTTCTTAAGTGAGTAAACGCGTGCAAGCAGAGAGGCGGTGAATTAATAACGAACTTCTCCCGCGACGCATGATGACGGCCAACACGAGTAGCGCATTAGAAGTCGCTAAAAATTCCAAAATCTACGGCTAATTATGCCCAGATATTTTTTTGGTTAAAAATTCTTCGTCAAAGTAAAAAAGAACATCAAAATGAACTCTAAACTTAGACGAGACGACAAAAAGTACATGTAATTAATGTTTATGCATGAGTTTATAATAAACAACATTCCTTGGAAATAGAAGTGGCAAAAATGTTCTTAATAAAGTAAATTGGAGATATTTTAAACTAGATAAAATTGAAATAATTATGGCTTTTTCACTAGTAAATGAAACGATCACATAGTAAAATATTTAATACACTCTCTTGACATTAATCTGAATTCTTTAGGATCAAAGTCGATTTTGACGAACCTTCTGAAATTATTTGATGATTAAACAATAAAACTTGTCAACATGGCAATAATAATTAATTATCTAATGACAATAACAATTATAAGAAAAGAAACTACTACGATTGTATGAGAGATTGCATCGCTAAAAGGGTGCGAACAGAGGTCACAGTTGTAATAAATGAGTGTCTATTTGTTAAATTCCAAGTCAGAGGTTGTACGCTGAAATATGACGACTATCTCGGCTAAACGATGCAATCACTAGCGGATTTAAAAGGCTTCCACCTTTTGCAAAACGTTTTAATCTTTTACTCCAGCGGGAAAGAAAGTCTTGTTAACCATAAAAAAACATTTAAAGGATAGTTATGAAAAACTGCAATATTTACAGTTTCTACTTCAGCCGCCATGCAAATGATCGAAAAGAAAATAATTATTATAAAATGTAAGTAAATATCTGATTAAATACAATAGCAATATAATACATATTCGAATAAACGTATTTTGAAGAGGGATAAGGTTAAGACAGGTTCAATATTGAAATAAATCTCCTGCGGAATGACTCTGTTCGAAATTAACTTGCTACGACGTACGAAGCGTTACCTCGAAGGAACGGGCGGTAAAGCGGCTCTTAATTAAATCAAGTGACACGTCTCGTCGCCGGTTACCTCAATCACAAGACCCCAATAAACCCGTGAGCAAAACGAAATTGCTTCTACATGACATACCATATCAGTTGAAAACCTTACCACTAAAAGTCCGCCACGATGAACGTTTTTAAATATTCCAATCAATTGCTAAAAATAAAGACATCAAACAGTGATGTGATTTTTTGAAATACGTTAAAGTCCAGAAAACGGCCGTGGCCGAAAGCGAATGGTAAAAATGTTTGAACTAATGTCACTTGACATTCAGAACCTCAGGGATATGTAGCCGTAAGTCGTGAATTTTTACAGTTTACGACCGACAGTTATTTTAACCGTACATATAATTTATTTATGTCTTTCAGGCATGTGTAAATATTGATCGTAAAAGTTTCATAAAGCGAAGCGACTTTTGAAAAAACCAAACTCATATAGTTTGGTTTATTCAACGGTGAAGGTAGACGATATTCAAGTTAATTAAACTCGTAAAGCTTTCGGGACAACAATAAAAATGTAAGTAGGCGCAGCATCGGAGCCGGAACAACTTGTGCAGTGGGTGCGCAGCGGTCGCACTCATTATTTTCATAACGAGCTCGCGACGGCCGCGCCGCATCGAACTCCCGGTCCCGGCTCCCGGTCACGGTAATTAATTAACCGACTAAACGGTATCGTGTTTTACATTCTGGTGTTTACGCAACTCTCCAACGATAATGTCGCGGGCTATCGGTATGACAGCACCACCCGTATTCATATTAATTAATAATTACATGAACCACCACCCCACTAAAAAATAAAAGAGTTTCATTATTAAGCTCGTTACGGTTAGTAAAGTCCCGTGCATACAAATTGCTTATTAGCATGCAGAAGGAATTATCATTATTAACAGGTGGAGTGATTATACTAAATTTTTATCAAATACTCTGTTTAGATGCTGACAAGGAGAATTATTATAGAAAAAAAATTTGAGCATGACATTAAAGTAGAAGTAACCGCAATAGTAAATAGTTTTTAGACCTTAGGATCCCTCGACTAAGGTAATAAAAGTAAAGACGAATATACTGTTTTGTAAAGCTCATGAATCAATTTGCTCGTATCCACGGCAGGATTGTACGTATGTATGTATATACATATGTATATACGCACGACGCATGCATTCATTTATAAATTTGTATAGCTGATTTTAGCGTATTGGCTAGTGATAGTCAAAATTGGCCGCAACTAGATTAATGAGCATATCAATCGCCTGAAAACCACTACCACACTCCGATGTCGTAATAGCTGGCAGTGGCTGTTACTTAAATTAGTTAACAATGACACATTTCGCTGGCAAACAAACGAAGAGGACTTCTAAATAGACCGCCTGCTATTCTTGAACCGCCACCGTCATGCCGGTGAGCGGGCCGTCTGCTGATTCACACACACCTTCAAGGTGATGCCCACAGGAACGGGCACACATATCGGGTAATTGGTCAAGCAGTCCTCACCCCCTGGCAACGAGTCAATCAGCCGACTCATGTAAGATGTGCTTATATGTCAAGGTAATATTAAATATACGGTATAATTCATGTACATTATATATAAAATGCAACGCGATATGCAAAATAAAAAATGCGAGTAAGTATTTGTTTTAAATATTATGCAATGTGCGATACATCATGTAATAAGTATGTATACTTAGAAAACATTACAAAAATGTTGAAATCCTGACTTGAAATAGTATCTTAGTAAACAGTATCCAGATTTAAGATTTCGTTTTCTTGTTTCAAACAAAGGTTTATGTAATAAATTAATTTTGTTCTTTAACGAGCTACGTCTTTAATGTGAGTAGGTGGTGATTAAATACTATTTATTTAAATGCCAATTTTGCTCATGTTAAGCAAGAATAAATGGTTAAAATCATGATGCACATAAGTTTGTTTTTTATTTTGATGACAAGTACCGTAGGTATTATTAAGTTAGCAAGGCTCGCGTGGCAGACGCGTGCAAGCGTATCGCAACTACCTCTAGAGGTTGCGCAAGCGCCGGTCGGTCAGCCGCAGGCTGCAGGACGTTGATCTCGAGTGCTTGAACTTGAATGTCCAATACACAAACTTGAAGTGTGATTGTAATTACATTACATATACATTTTATTGTTCTCTTTATTGTATTATAATGTGAGAGTTTTCTAATATTTTATTACCCTTTGACATTGAAAACCTTAATGGTAGACACAGTGTACTTTCACTGTATTGATATCACCTTTAAATAAATAAAAAGAGTTAAGTAGAAATAGTGTGTTATTTTTATTTTCTTGTTATTAAAGTGAGATTATATTTAGTAGCAAAGGTGTTTTCAACAAATTTTGTCTGCGAAAATTACCATAAAAGACGTAAAAAATAACAACAATAATAATTAGTTTAAATTTTTTAAAAGCGTAGCAAAAAGAAGCTTCCCCTGTAAGATATACGTGAAAATTATTTTCAAACACATCAGAGCACCAAACGCAGGCCGGAAATTGTAGGAAATTGCAAGAGAAAATGAATCCGACGTTTAAGGTCCGAGCAGTAATCACGCTCGTGAAAACATTTTGGTGAGACGGTGACTAACTCACTCGGGATGCACTCTTTTACTGCCTATTTGTAGTTCATATGAGAATTTTCATATTAGAGAACACATCAGAATGAAGGATAATAATCAATTTATTATTTAAATTTTTATTAGGTATGTTACTATAGATTTATTTTTCAAAGTTGCACTCGTAAAAACACTATTATGGTTAATTTAACATTTATGTGTAACATTTTTTTTATACGCCTGATACAACAACACAGAGGGTGACTGACACACGTGTGTTTCCGACATGAATTAAGTCTTCTTCCGAAGTTGTATTTATGAACGATTACGGCCTCGTTGGCGTAGTGGTAAAGTCCTTGCCTCTCAACCGGTCAGGTCATTATGGAAAAATGTATTTTTCTGGTGGCCTGGGTTTAATGTTTATACATACATATATTTATTATAGAGTCGTTGAGTTAGTATACCATAATGCAAGTCTCGAACTGAGTTTGGGGCTAACTCAATTTGTGTGATTTGCCCCTATATATTTATTGCATTTATTACTTTGTCTTTATAGGGAAAAGTAACTGACCCGCAATATGAACAATTGAATACAATAAATTATTTTCACAAAAATAGAACTTCAAATAAATGATCTAATAAAGCGGTATAATTGCAACCTGGCGCTAATCTCCTCGGTGAATCCATATAGGACATCGAACTTGCATACAGATTAAAAACAGTATAGAAGATAGTATGCGGAAGTGAAGTGATATGTAAATTGTGACAGAGAAAAAAGATGAAGCCAGTTACTATCTATAATCTTGTTTATATTTCGTAATTTGTTCATCACTTTTTAAGTGGAATCGTATAATGAACGTTACCCATAAAAATGATGAAACGACAGCAATTTTATCATAATAAACGATTGTACACTTCAACAATAATAAAATTTCTTAATTAACATATCAATTGTCTTGTGAATCAGAATTGTGGAATGTGCAAACATTGCATAATAGGAAAATGAACAAATAAAAATAAAGAGGTCCCATCAATCACACGAACAGAGCCCTCGCTTCCGGACGCCGCATGGTGGAGCGAAACATTTCTTTGAATAATGAATGTTCTAGTTGGGTATCGTGCCCCGTAACTGGACGTGATATACGCCGTCGTCGGCCGCATGCATAATTTCACTTATTTTATGTGGTTAATTGTCGAAAATGACCGCCAGTGAAATATATTACGGCGTTCCGACGCCGACACCGCCGGTGCCGGTTAATGTATTCCGCAGCTCGTACGCTCCGCCCTCGCCATCGCTTTACCTTCGTCTTTGTGCTTATGTACACGCGGCAACCCAGCTATATACGAGTATATTGCATACGTTGCGCGGTGCCGCATACGGTAATGCAAATCTTTTATGGGAAATATGTCAAAGGTAAAACAACAAAGACATCTTGATGAATAATTGTGTTCGGTTAGATTTATAAATATCTATTGTGTTATGCAAGAAGAATTTGTAAAGTCGATGGAAACGTGAGAAAGGGTAGGCCCAGAAGAACTTATCTTGACCAAATAAAAGACATTCTTAGAAAAGGGCAGGTCCGAAGTACCCTTAGCCAACGAGCGTGTATGGAAAGATCGATGAATATGGAGGAAACGAAGAAAGTATGTCAGGACCGCAGTAAGTGGAAGAATGTAGTCTCTACATACCCCTATGGAAAAGAGGCGTGATCATATGTATGTATGTAAAAGAACAAGTGTGACTAACTCATCAACGCCCAGCCCAAACCATAGAAGGTATAAACTTGTAATTTGGACAGCAATATTAATGTTATCGTAGTGCTCAGATAAGAATAGGATTTTACAATCATCATCCCCTAAAGGGATGAAAAGGGGTGTTAGTTTGTATGGAAAAAAATAAAATCTTTACCGATGAGATTTAAAATTTGGTACGAATGCTCTTTGACAAAAATAATCAAATTCGTGTATCAGGGTTTTTCCAATTTGTGTTTCTTAAAAATTCATCGTCACAGAACTAAAACCAAAATTGCTATAGATAATAACTTGATATTTGGACTCGTACATAAATTGATTTTTTTAAATTCAACCTTATAATAATACAAAAAAGGGTATTGTATGAAAGAAAAAAATAAAAGTATCCGATCATTTTATATTGAGGTAATGTTTTTTTACTTTCTTATTTTATAATAAACGCCCAATGAAGTGAGGCCGGGCCAGCTAGTATACAATAGCAGGTTACGAAAATATTAAAATGATTTACAATTCAATAAATGTAAAATTATTTTATAAATAAAACTTGTATAATACAAGTGCTCTAAAATCAATTAGTAGTAGTATAGTAATTAATAGAAAACATTTGAGGGATTATTTAAAGAACTATAATTAAAAATGGTTGAAATTTAACTTGTTCTGAAAAAGTTGGATGAGAACTTTGGCCATCAGTTGCAAGGTTTAGCCCCAAATTAAGTTCGAGACTTGTATTATGGGATACTAACTCAACGATACTATATTTTATAACAAATACATATATGTAGATAAACATCCAAGACCCAGGCCAATTAGAAAAAGATCAGATCATCCATCATGACCTGACCGAGGATCGAACCCGGAACCTCCTGAGTATCGGTCATGTACGTACCGTTACACCACGGAGGTCGTCCTGCAAATCATCTTTCATGTGAAGATAGCTGAATAGGATCATCCAATCATTTAAATAAATAAAAAGAGATGAATCACAAAATATCTGTAGAAAAGACTTGGGCAAGGCCTAAGAGCTGATATCGTCTGCCAAATTAAAAATGATAGTTATCCCTGTAAGCTGTGAAATTAGATAAAGAAAGAGAAAATATTTAAAACTAAAATCCTGTGTAATCTAACAAATTGTGGGCAAAGAAGAAGGTACTTAGCCGTACTATCATGAACAGTACATGCGACCTGGATTTTTCTATTTGTATTAGGCACTAATAGTCACCGAGCACAATCACGACAACTCGAGCCTGCAAAACAGCTGCATTACAATTTTTCAAAGCAGACAGAAGCGACAGAGCATAACAAAGAGCTAGGAAGTCGCAAATAAACGAGCGCTGCACCAAGCGAAACGGGTGCACGCACGCAGCCACGGCTGAGACCTAAATATCTAAGCGCCATCAGAGGTACTAGACCACTTTTAGTAATCAGTATTATTGTAACACCTGGACGTGAATACAAAAGAGCTGTTCATTTATTAAATGCATCATGGCCGCGAGCCATATTACTTGCTTTAGGTTTTCAGTATGAATAAACTAGAATACAAAAGGCTGGATTCAATTTGAGTAATGTAACTTTTAGTCGGCATCCGTAAACTCTCAAAAAGCTTGGTGAGGTGGTTGTAAGGAAAATCTCTACATTTTAGCGCTTTTCCGGGTGAAGCGATGAATGCAGTGAGATCGGGTGGAATGATACGGTGCAGCGGGCGGCGCGGCGTCGCGACCCTAGCCGCTGCTCGCCGCACGAAGGACGTGTAAAAGGCAAAAGTTGCAATCGTGGTTACATCTACCGTAAACCTGACCATCGGGAAATCTCTATATACACATCAAATATATATAAAACTAACGCATAAACATTTTAGAAGTCTGAATTACTAACGCTTAATAAGGATTATAAATATAAATGACGTCTACCCTACTCTTAGTTATNNGTCATCGATATGTCATATTTGTACGACACTTATGAGAAATAAATCTATTTAATTTCCTTTTAGATAGTCCAATCCGTGCATAATATCATTGTTTACCTTAATGATTGCCAATAGTTTTGTTGTCTCTCTACATTCACTAAGCCAGCTCTCAGTCTGCCCCGATTTGGATACCATTTGTATATTTATACATTAAAAACTTGTTAAATTTCTTAGCATGATTTAAAATATTGTATAGCGTAAATTAAAATCGCTGAAACTTGACAATATTTTTCGCAATGTTGAATTGCTGATTAAGTAAGGATATCTCTGCCGTGCTGGTATGAGGAGCGATAGAAAAACAAGCTGTAGAAAGGGTAGAATGTACAAGCTGATTCTCTTCCCGCGTAGAAAGAAAAAGTTAATAAAGGGAAAAAGCTTATACAAGATTCTTATAGACGATGGGCTAATTAATTTTAATCATAGAGTGTCACAATATTTAATTTTGATCTCCATTTCATTAAAAATACCAATTATCTGCTAAGCGTGGCCTTAGTCTCTAGTCTTTTAGGTGTCTACCCCGTAAGGGATAAAGACGTGTCGCGATATGTACATGTCTTTTAACGATACCAATTCTCCATCATCCCTAAGACACTTTGTGTAATACTGTTTCATTATTTGAGAAAATCACAATAGTAAATGTTAAAAAAGAAATTTGAAATAGGGACGAAATATAGCTTATTATATTAAAATCATTTACTATCAACGAAACAGAGTTGAGACTACAAACCCTTCCAGTGTCAAAATAATACGCGGAATAGATGTATCAATTAAGTAGCTTGTGTTGTCAGATCTTTTTAATTTTTAAATGTTGCAGATATTATTGAATATTTAAAATCAATCAATTATTTAAAGGATAATAAAAATCAATCAAGAAGTCAACCCCTTTATTCGTTCGTAATTAAATAGAGCAAGAGGCACTCCTATTTACTAGCGAGCGTTTAGGCTCTGGATATTATGACGTTACAGTCGTTTCCTATAATGATTTTAGTTCTACAGCCAAATAATTGGGGTGGTTGTAGAGTCTATTTTTGTAATTAGTGGAGGATTGCTGGATTTCTTCCTTAACTGTTTTAATTTCCAGAAAATATATTGATCTGAAGAAAATATCAGCTAATTTTACGTTTTACATCCTATATACTATTAAACGAGGAATATTTGTATATAAATTTATCATGCGTTTTCGGAAACGACTAACGATTTCGTTGAAATTAGTTTTATAAGTGCTCAACGGGGCAAAAATCGATCCCATGGGTGGTATATCAGGTATAGGTCCCAAGTTGGGGACAATTCGTTTTTCCCATATTTTCACACAAAAGTATTTTTCCACATATAGGGTATAATTTCGGCACAACTTCAGCGGAATTGTTGGTCCAGTGGTCAACGTGCTTGCCTATCACGTTCTAGGTTCCATTCACAAATCAAGTTTTTTTTCGGAAAAACAAAATAGTTATAAAAATATAACATTAAAAGTGTGCTGATTAGTTTATTTCATATAGATTCTGATGTCATAAAAATACCGAAGGGAGCTCGGTCGCCCGGGTACTAATACAATAATATCTTCAAGTATCAAAAATTAGGATTCTATAAAACTTGAGTATATTTTTAACTTAATTTCACTTATTTGTTAAAATATAGGTAGTGTTATATCTGAAAAGAAAGGTGTTTCTAAAGCTAAATGCAAAAATATCTGTTTTAAGAATGTTGACGTCTTATTTTTATTATTTTCTTGTTTTCAATTTGCTCTCTTAATATGTAAATTTGATGAAAAAGTACGTTCATACCAATGAAGATTATTTTTAGTAAAAATCAAAATCTTCGGAGAATCTTTTTTCTGTATAACCTTTGAGGACAATAACACAAATTATTTATTAAGTTAATCATAAGTACTAAGTTTCATGTATAAGTTATTGGTATAATTATAGTATATACATATTGGTATTGCTTACAATTTGTAATTTGAGGTCTTTTCCGGCAGCAGCAGCGGCCGTAACTGAGGTGGTCACTGGCGACAACCACTGATGTAAGTTTATGTATCGTTTTGGTAAAAGTTTTAAGGAAACATCCGCTTGTGCATAGGCCCGCTCTAGACACGCAGCGGCCGCTCCGTCGAGCGCCAGCGCGGGCTCCAGAAGAGCGCCGCCGCCCTCTAGAACCACCATATCTTTGAGAATATTGCCACAATCCGTTCAGAACACAACACACGAGTCACAGCAAAGGCGCGCGCGAGTTGGCGCTACATGTCTGGGGGACGGTGCGTGACGCCTGAGCGGCGAGAGTCGCGGAACTGCCGCGGCGCGCACCTGCCGGCCGTGCCGCCGCCCGCGTCCCCTTGCGCCGCCCACCAACTCGTCAACAAACACCGTTGCTGCAGCGGTCGCCCTGCATCCACAAAGCTGTGCAGACTACTTTCGTCCCACTTTCCGAACTCTGAACTAGACATTCACGTCTGCGACCGGTTTTTGTGATAGCTTTCTTTCGTTTTATGTTTACAAATAAAGAATTATGGTGTTTAAAAATCTTGTTCTTCGAGCACAAGATTTTTGCTGAGTAGACATTTTTGCTTCATATCAGCCTTGAAGGAAATAAAGGATAGGATAGTATACTAACTACTTATACTATTCTATCCTTTATTAACTAAACTGATATCAGAAAAACTAGGCCTAGTTCAGCTGCCAGTGTACTGAACATAGCTTAATGTCTTAGTCTTGAACAGTGTTGGTTAATTAAAATTTATATAATTCTCACGGGAAACTTTCCATTCTAAATGAAAATTCTCTACTGTGTGGTGTATGTAATGACAATCAACAATATATTAATAATATTGACGACCTCCGTAATATAATGGCTAACGTGCCTGACCGCTACATAGGAGTTCCCGGGTTTGATTCTCGGTCAGGTCATGATGGAAAATTATCTTTTTCTGATTGACCTAGGATCTTGGATGTTTATCTATGTGACGGTTCTGTATCTATAAGTATATTTGTTTCGAATTTACTTTGGGGCCAATTCAACCTGTGTTATTTATCCCTATATATATTTTTGTAAATAGCTTTGTCCGGCAACGCTTTTGTGACCCCCGGGTGTTGCAGGTGTCTATGGGCGGCGGTGATCACTTAGCATCACGTGACCCTCCCTCTTTCATAAAAAAAATATATATTATATAAATATTAGAGAAGCACATTAAGTGCCCACCCTACCTAGTGCTAAAACAAAGCAAATAAAACAAAAGATCTGCAATGAATAAGCGATCTACGAAATTGGTCCAACACCATTCGAATACGGCAAAGCTTTTGCCACGTGACTTTCGACAGCCTCTCTCTAAATAACGACCTCGTAAATAGCGCAACTTCCAAGCAATTATCTAACTTTAAATAATTAACGGTTGAACGTATTTTAGATAAGACATGCTTAATCAACGAAAATTTCAATACAAACTCGAACGTTGAATTGTGTGCAAACAACAACAAAAATGACACATGAGATGTGAAAATGCGTGATTCTAACTGGAATCCAATTTCTATGAAAGCTCCCGAGAGAGATATGCCGAAACAATGATAAAACTTCAGTACGATTCGATTTCGTCAGTCCTTTTTACAAAGTTATATTAACGTATAATTTAAAACTGAACTTATCATATTGGAAAGAATTGTCCAATCGACAATGTGTCCAGAAGTAACTTAAATAGGTAGAGCCATTCATAACTATCAATAACAATAAAAATTAAGACAATTGAACAGAACGCACGACATTCAAATTACGAGCCTCACGCAGACTGCACTATCTAATAACTCCAAACTCTATGCCGCAGAAATTAATTTACCATAAACACTGGTATTAATAGACGCGAGACAATAAGCCACCCCCCGTGAACTCCTAGTCAGCGACCTAATGTTTTGCGGCACGCGAGCACGTCATCGCACCCCCGACCTCGAAAAAAGTTTTCATTTGCATTCGACGCATATGTACTCCGTACTTACAAGATAAACAAATCAGACTGCTCAGACATTTGATTACATTAGCATGACTCTACATGCGACTAATACCTAATAAAATAATGTTCTAATCGCACACAATAAGGCGTAGACAGACATTAACTCCGGCCGTAATACAAATGTTTTAGTAACAATGGTGGAGAAGAATTCATTGCATCAATTATTTCACATTTCAAAAGATTTTAGGAAGTAGTCCGCCTTGTCAGACTGTCGTTCAGGAAAGGTAATAATTAACTTTATTTTCAAAGGAAATGTCAAGCAAAACATTCTAAATTAACTTAGCAATTCTTAAGGATGATAAAGTTTTGCAACGTTAAAATATATTATTGATTTAGTATATATAACAGTTATAGGACAAATCACTAAGTACTGCGGGTTTATATCTGACCACGACATTAGGCAACGCGGTAGTTGTAAGATTGACACTCGGCTGACGGTGTACTGGTTCAATTATTCACATGACACGCCCCCACTGCCGCATCATCCGCTTGCTGCCAAATTAAAAGTAAATAACGAAATGAAAACAAGCGAGTCCGAGCCGCGAGGGACTCGCAAACCTTTTACCGTTGTCGAGTAAACAGCTACAGCTAAACACACTTCATCATTCTATCGGCTATCTATTTACCAATGCAGATAAAATGCTGAAATCTAACAAAGCATCGAAAAGAAATGAGCGCAGTGCTGGCTGTTCCAAATAAATATGTATTTCCTTGTTTGAGATTTTACCGGGGGCCCAACTTTTTTTTACAGGCCGGGAGGTTTTTTTACAGACCGACAACGCTTCTGTAACCCCGCGGGTGTTGCAGTTGTGTATGGGCGGCGGTGATCACTTAACATCTCGTGACCCGCCTGCTCGTTTGCCTCCCCCTGACATAAAAAAAATACTGTCAGTATCTACAATAATTTGATCTATAATGCATAAAATATCTTACACAATCCAATAAATTTATTCCCCTTTATTGTTATTCATTGTTGGAGAGTTCCAATGTCGTCCGTGATAAAAATGTAAATAAAAGAATATTTTTTTAAAGTAGCAAGATTTTCCTATTGCTGTTGGTGGTAAACAGCAAAAAATACGCAATATTCAAGCGAACCCGAAAGCTGCACTTTCAGCCGAGAGCAATTTCGAAGAACAATACACTGGAATGAATGGTGGCGCCGAAGTAAAAAGTCTATTTACATTTACATCCCATGCATTTTTTCTATAATAAAAAAACTAAAATATTGCGTGAGCAATCCGTGCTCAAATTATTAAGCCTACTGCACGTATTAAATAACAATGCTATAAACTAGCTCTGCTGAAACGCAATATGTACTTATAAGATTTGAAGAAACTTGCTTGAGACATTGCGGGATCATTAGTGACAACATCAGGTGTCGTTGTGTCAGAACAGGTGAGACAGTAACGAGCGGTCGCCTAGTCATCGTGGGGTGCGAGAGTAGCCCCTTGCGGCGAAATTGTCACAAAGCAAACTATGTCACGGGTTGTGTATCATTATTTCTACATGTGTCCTCAGCTACTTTAATATTGTACACAAAACAACTAGTTGTACGAACGTCTCGAAAAAGTGGTACAATCTTTTCAATAAATTGCTGATGGGTTGTAGATCCCACTCTACATATTCTATTTATATAAACATATTATAATAATATATATAAATTTGTAACGAATGAGGGATTAATTTTTTAATTTATTGGAAACGTAAATAATGTAAATAGATAAAGACGATTATAATATTTTTTTACGACATCCATGATTTGCATCCATTCCTATGTATGTAGTTTCAAATGTCTTGTAAATTGGTAAAGACAACGATAAAAAGAAGTGGAATGTAGGAAGTGATGGTTCTCAAACAGCAAGCCGAGCACGACAACAGGTTGAACGGCCGCACAGGCAACGGAGCATGACACATACGACTTGCTGACTCCTATGTATTACTTACAGTATGCTCATTCACACATCTACTTGGATGAACACCAAAAAAGCCGGATGTTATGATTTTAAAACTGAGTATATTTCGTTCATTACGAGGGCTAAGGGTGTAGATGCGTCTATTACCTTATGATTGTTTCCATTTGCCAAGTAATGTATTTCAATATCACGTTAATGAATATGGATTAAATCAATGAAAAGCGAGTTATAAAGTCCCTGAAGGGAGACTTATAAGATTTGTGTGACAAAGCACTTTCATACACAACAAAACCTTCAGTTTGAAAGAACAATTACGCGAGTCAAAGCAGGTATCTCGGAAAAGCGCGGCGAGATATAACAAATAGCTGGCGTAACAAAAGAGGCTTTCTCGCGGCCATTACTACGGGATACACAGAGAAGAGAAACGAGGCGCAAAAGGTGCGGCGCGATTAGCGTATGCGGCGTAGCACACTCGGCTGGCGGCAACACGCCCTAGGGACAAGCAACTTTATTACCGCCGCAAAGAATATCTTCGACATGGCATTTTTGCGAGTCGCTAGTGACCAAAGCAATGACAGACCCTCTGCTACCTTATTTTACGTGGAGAACAAAACATACAATTTATATGGAACAATTGAATAAATAAAAATTCTTCAGAGATATATATTTCCTAGGTAGACGACAGGTCGGTGTAAGAACCGTAATAAGGGTCACCATAAAACGTTACATTAGGTAAGAGCGGCTTCTGGGGCGGCTATAAATATCTACGTTCGGAAGTACAACCAGGGTCCCACGGGAGGACGACACTTCGCAGACTCGGGCAACTGTGGACGTGTCGTGCGAATAAAAACATCTCCCTCACCGTATTCGGTCGTATCGTATGCCAAGGCGCGACTCACCTCCACTCTACCAACCAATCAATATCACTTAGCAATAACCGCGACCTCTTATATGTATGTACGTGATGTAACCATTCTCTCTTTTATTTCAATGTAATAAAATTACTTCATAAGAATTTGGAATTACAAGATGTTGCTCATATGTAATTTGTATAATTATTAGGTTCAATAGGTACAGCTTCGGACTTCTTACGATGTTATAACAATAAGAAATATGTACAACTATTTCTTCTAACATGTATAACTATTTTTAATTTGCATTAAAATCTTATCTTTAACCTATTTATGTAGAGTTTTATATTCTTCTGTTTAACAAGTAATTAAATTAAAAATTTAAAAATCCTCCGACACAATATAACAAAATACACATGCCCAACTTTATATGAATGATGTAATTTTATTGGTCTTTTTCAAAATAAGAATATTTCTTAGCTTCTTTAGCTTTGTCTACCTATTTAGTCTTTGTCTTTTTTTTTAAAGACTTATAAATTTTTTTGCGTCGAAAAACGTGACGTGCGACAATAAATCAGATCGACTAATATCTTTATAAGAGTGAAATACATATCGAGACTGGTTATGTAGCTTTCACGAGGGAAATGTTCTCAGTTTCACTAGCAGGCCGCTAGTGAAACTAAACTTTAAGACAGCCAAGAGGCTTAAATGTTTTATTCCCATGTCTGGTTACATTTAATAAGGAAAACTACGCAATTCCCTACGTTATTTGTAAAACGGAGATGACTTTTTAATTTATTATTCCATGTTAACTTTAATAATGCTCTGATAATGGCAGACTACTCTGACTGCGGCCAACACAATCCCAGGTTGAATAAGTCAAAATCATCAAAACACCTTAACAGAGCAAGAAAGTAAATAGAGGGGGTCCTCCAAATTGCTTGCTTTATTAAGCGGACCTTAAAAGTTTAGGGCGAACACAGTTTACATAGGTAAGCTTAAGGTTAGCTAAGCGAGTTTGTTTTGCATTGTTAACATTTTGCATGAACAAGTAAAAGACCGCAGTTATTAGTAAATTATTAATAACTATTTTAGAAAAGGACATTTGTTCGGTTGTACTGATTATGATTTGACATAAAACTCAAGTCTAGAAAAACATTAACTCATATATAAGATTGATTTAACTGACGTTAGGCACGAATTTTCAGTGTTTGTAACAAGGTAGACCCAGTAAGTGTGGCTACCTACAGAGCTGACAGGCACTGTATGTAATACGCTGTAAATGCAAGTATGTCCCAGGAGGTGCAATATACGCCTACTGTACGTCCATCAAATGTCACTATCAATTACTGTTAAGGCACCGCCTCACACCCCAGAGCGGTATGCCGTTCGCTTAATCTATGACATTAACAACAACCATTAACAATTAGAACTAAAAATAATTTTCAATTTTAATTTTTCTGAAGAAGATTTTCTAATGAAAGTTTTTGATGTTCTATAAATTTTGTATGTTCAAATTAATATTTAAGTCTACTTCAGTTTCCCAATCAAGTTTGTTGTTTTCATAACGTAAGTCATAACTTGTCTGAATAACAATCTGCGAGCCGGGTAAGTGAATTTCAAATAAAAGAGCGAGAAGTCGAGGGTCGGGTGGCGGCCGAGTCTTTCCCAAGTTTTGTCATTGTTTCTATATTGCGCCGGGCAATTAGCACAGCTCGGACGCGGCGCGGAGCACCGCGGGTCTTCGCTCGACCCACCCGCGCCAATCAAATTACGGCAGCTCCGCCAGTCCGCCACTCACCCACCCAAATCATTAAAACAAACCTTTTCAATTTGTCGCAACATCGACACTTCAACTAATGATCAAAAGAAATCACTTGATTGTTTTCCATTCCAATATCGCAGTAAATTGTTAACATGTTTACTTCGGTTGAAAAGAAAGTTTAATTAGCAAAATAATGGAATAAAAATTACACTATAAGTTAGCAGTTATGTTAATTTTAGGTGGAATTGTTTTTGGATCAGAAACTAAGAAATGTGAGGAGGTTAGAACAGTATTGGAAGCCGCTGGCGTGTAGTAATTATAGCACGACCAGTTAGAAGCCGGCGACGTCGCCGCTGCACACGGGCTGGCGGTAATTACCGCCCGGTCGATGGGGCGCGGCCCATCTCCTGTCAAAAGCATCGCGTGCCAAGCTGTGGACGCCCGTATTAAATGCTAGCGAAGAACCCGCGCCCCATCTGATAGCATGCAATCAATTTCGCGATCTAACATGCTTCTACGTCGGCACCACCCCTGGACTGACGTCACGCCGATAAGCTCATAGTGCCAGCTATCCGATGGTACCACTTTCCTAGGCAGTCAGAACAACCAAATTGAATGCAGTTTTGAATAATATCAAAATCGAAGGTTAAGCTATTAAATTTAATATCAGCTTCGTATCAAACTGCACCCCTAAAGTATAACTTCCGTCTCCAGCATTTCTCTAATATAAATAAATAAATGAATACTACTCTATCTCCCATTTAATACTTAGATCTTGTTTTGGCCTTACAACAAAACGTCTCGACTAATCAAGGCATTCCACAGCACTATGGTGCGAAGAAAGTCACGCGATCGTTTTATCGTACACCTTTTTTCTGTTTTATAGACAGATAAAGTTTGTTTTAAAAAGTTCGCATGTCTTTACTACATTGACGTCCTTGTCGTGACGAGTGGTGTAAACCCTTACCCTCAACAACCCTGCGAGCAAAACAAGATTTTCGAAGTTTAGCGAAGCATATTAAATAATTCTATTTCTAAAGCGAGCTGAGAGTCACGGTGTCTTGAAAGGCGGACCTATTACTAAGAGATGTGGAGTAAACGAAATAAAAGCTAGGGCAACACGAAAGAAATCCTGGCGAGTCAATTTGGTATTATGAGGTAATGGAGAGTAACGGCATGATTTAGATGCGGCGCGGGCTGGCGGCTAGGCCAGCCACAATTATCGGCCCGCGGGCGCTCTCAATTACGAAGAGGCGCACCCGCGGGATTTCTCCGCGGAGCCAAGCGAGCCCAACCACAAATCTTCCAGTCTTATGGTCTTACCAACAAGTTGCAAACAAACCAAATAAAGCTATAAGTGCAATCTTATTTCTTTATTTCTGTTTTTTTTAATCGCTTTTAATTTACCTTATTATATAAAGAAAATTGGCAAATGTTAATCTTTGATTTTCTTTTTATATAGTTAACAAATAGAGATTTAGAAAGATACATTTCTTAATCTTCCAAAAATGTTGTTATTGGGTTGTCGGTTTATTCTACAAAAATTAGAATTAGGGTTAAAAGAACGAATTTAATTACCTTACCTAATTATATTTTATCTTTTATATCCCGCATAGCAGTAAACCTCAGTATGCATAACATGAAAAAGTTGAAAGGATTAATAGTCAATGAACGAATTTCGCTTTGAGGGTGCGATCTGGTCAAGTGGTGCGTTTTAATTTGCGCGGCGACACACGAGTGTAGTCCGTGCCACGCTTTGCGGGCGACGCGTCGAGTGCCAGGCTAATTGCAAAGCCACGCCATCTGTTACACCAGCTACCTCTGCCGATCATCAAACATGCACAAAGTTATTCACATATCGCGCTTTTCCGCCCGAATGTGTTAAACACAAAGTTTGCACTCATAGAAACGAATAAATAATTGTACCGCAGTGGAATAGCAAACGTTATTTCACCTATACACAGCCGCAGTACCTCCCAGAGGAGATCTGATAAACTGTGACCGACCGTAATCATATCGGTGCGAACATTAATTACGAGATTTGACACGGCGAGCAAATTTGACAACAATCTTAGCTAATTACGCGTTAATATATATTCCCTGGAATTACTGTTTCTCTGGCAGTAAAAGGGGAGGAGAGCGAGGTGTTACACAAGATCGTCCGAAGTAATTTCTGAAGAAACAAATGAAACTGCTCCCCTCGCGCTGAAAACGCTTTGCAAACCGCGCCGCCCATGTAATCGGATAATAAAAAGGGCAAACGCGGTAAATATAAGATGAGGAAGACAGTTTTACGAGCGGTACCTAATTAAGCGGTGAACCAAACGAAGAAAACGTTTATACTTAAAAGTATACTTAAAATGTAGTATTACAAAATAAATAAAATCAATTTCGGGATTTGATTAACCCAACAATGAAATGTCGGTAGTTACAGAGATTAGTGGTGTAAGGAACTGTCCAGCTTAATAATAAAGCACAGATAAGACACAATAACTCAAAAATGCTAATATGCTCGTAGGTTTGATAAAGTGTGAAAACAAAAAAGCTATCAAAACCAAAGATGTTTAAATGTTTACGCAAAGGTTGAGTGTCTGCTGAAAATAATCAGTCGCAATGCGCAGCGGGCGGGCGAGCGTGCGCACGAGTATTTTGGGCGCGCAGGTAGGGCGGACGCGGTGGAATGCGACCTCACCTGAGCTAGTCTGATTCACTCGCGCTAAATCAGTGCGCTCCACATTTTACAACTAAATAGCCACCAGGATGCCACATTTACGGAACTAAACCGCAATATAGTTGCAATAACTGAAAGATATATCGCACCGCAAATTTAATTCATCGTAAATTTAATACAAAACGCAAACTTATTTTGAATCCAATCAAGACTGTACCAAACGGTAACGACATGTCAAACATGTGTTTTACGCATTATTTAAAGGTTGTTACCAATTTAAGGGCGTAAACGTTTAATTCGGCGGGGGTCGTGAACATGGGTCCAGCCTAGGGCAATTCATTAACTCGGCCGCGTCAGAACAAACAAATTAACGGGACGGGCCTGTTTTACTCAGTGATAAAAGGGCATTAGGGCTATGGGCAGTGCGCCAGCTGCGTGCGGCCGCGCGATAAATCTCGAGTCTCTGCCGGGCCGCCGCCGCACCAGCGGCCCACTGCCGTCCTCGATCCGTATGGTTACCTGACAACCGAAACTAACCGAAGCCGATATGCTCCCTGGGCGCACCGTCCTAAATACATTTCGAATTATTTGTTTAGCCAGTTTCGCACTTTCAAACAATTGTAAGTGCATTCGAAATTACGGTAAGCATTATAGGTCAAACACTTCATAGGTTTACAATGGATGTCGCTGACCGATACCATATCGTCACGACACGTATGCCGCAATGCTAGGAGGGGGCGCGCACTGTCCCCGCCGCGTGTAAATGGCTTCAGTTAATTAAGTTTAATCAGAGCCATGATGTACACAGCGCAAACGGCGACCATCTGCCCGACTCGATGTACGCCCACATATAAAGTTACAATAGCCAAACCATGTGTCCATTTAATTGTTTATCAAGGAAACCTTATAGCTTTGTCGACATTATTGATAGATCAATAAGTAGTAATTAATTGAAAGTAAACTAATCATCACACATTGAATGCCCATATACTAAACAGTGCTAATAAATAGAAAACTGAACACATATTGCTCTTTCCTGGAAATCTCATATCAATGACATTTATCCTCATATTAATAAAAGATTTATTGCGATTGAATTGCTATTGTCTCACATCTCTTGGATTTCAAAATAACGACGTATCAAAGTGAAAATTCCGCCTAAACCAACGCCGTTAGACCTTCTACGTTAAAATTGTGAAAGCCGCATCAAATTTCATCCGTAGTTTTTATCCTAAATATCTTCTACATACACACGTACAGACATATAAGTACAAGTTACAGATTAGATGCATATTTTTTTACTCTCAAATTGCGATTGCATGTAATTAAAATTTGATAACGCATCTATTGTGGACAACGGACGAGTTAACGCATCTATTGCATTTGAGAAAGATGAACTT
>JADGIL010000682.1:0-13203 GCA_020352625.1 Cactoblastis cactorum
TACAATTTCACAAGTCATAAAATAAATAGCGAAATGACAAAATACGTTATGTTTATTTACACCACATTAGAGAAACAGGCCACGTTAAAAAAAATACGATTCAGTGACAAATATCCAATTGCCAACTTCCAAATGAGTATTTTAAACGAGTTTTTAACGAATATCACATATCCATACGAAATTCACCGAGTAACATCCAAAATTATCGTGTCGTTACAGCACCTGAGGAGTTTTTGTGATGGGCATGAGCTAGTAACACAAATGGCCAGTTTTTGCACTGGAATGCGGGCAAAAAGTTGACGTTGAGCTCAAAACGCAAGAATCCAAGTCATATTTATACTCTCTTGGCGTCATGTAAAAGTTAAATAAGCAAATTTGCGAAACACTAGACTACAAGACGGGAAAAATATCACATTTGTTTTATGTGAGCCACCTTAAATATTTATTTTATTTTGTGTTTAGTATTTGTTTTTACAGCGGCATCAGAAATACATCATCTGTAAAAATTTTAACTGTCTAGCTATCACGATTCATGAGATACAGCCTGGAGACAGACGGATAGACACCATAGTCTTAATAATAGGGTTCCGTTTAACTGTTTGGGTACGGAATCCAAAAATATTTAATCATATTTACAGTCATCAATTTGAGAGATGCGTTGAGTCGGCAGGCGTGCTGCAGCCGACTCCAGGTGCCCGGCGGACACTGAGGAAACGTCCCATTACTGCTCAAGATCTGAGTCGCCACGTAACCTTGGCCTTCGTAGTACGCCACTTCAGACACCGGCACTAGTCGCACTTCAGCCGAACGAATTTGACGCACTGACAGTATATTTTCGTATATAGCCTCGTCTTCCAGATTCTGTCCTTCGGGGCAGAGACGGTAACCGAACTCGCGACTGATTTCCTCAAGGTTAGCATACTCCGGACGCTCGCCCATGTCTTCGAGGTTTTGATATTGTGGTTCATCGCGCACTTGCAAGCCGGCCGGCCGGGCTGAGGTCCGATCGACTCGGACGCCGTACTCCGAGGGCTCGCGCACCATGCGGGCGATTTGGCTGCCTCCGAAGCAGCGGCGACACCAAGAGTGCGCTCCGGCAGACGAAGCACGGGCGCGGAACGTCGACTTTTCGGACTCCGGTTCGGGGGGAGGCGGTTGGGACCACATCGTGAGAGCCCGCCGCGACGGACACATCTTAACCCCCAAAAGGGCGCGCGTCGACTGGCGCGGGCGCGCGCCGTTCGGATGGTGCGCAGTGGAATGCGCCCGCGCCGCCGAAAGAATGCAATCTCGGGCGCATTTCGGAGGTCGATCTCTCCAAGGGCCGGGGTCCGCGGCCGCTCCCGCCTCCCGGGCCGCGGCCATCTGTCGTAATAAGTTCGTCGAATCGAAAACGCAGCCCGCCGAGGTGTTGGGCTGAAGCGTCGCGCTAACGGACCTTCGGTGACCCTGCCCAGTGTCCTGCACGCGAATCGCTCGCATATTTGCATATGTAATCACCGAATTGCCCGAGCGCACTTAGCCGCAAAATTCTGCGCGATTAGAGTCGCTTATGAAAGATTATGAGCATCATAAGCACGTTTGCTATTTAGTAGCGCTTCGTTAACGACGACTATAAACAATTGCGGTAATCACTGTAATTCAGTGGAAGCAGTAGTCGGCGGCGACGCGGCGGTAGCGCGGAATGCAAAAAGTCGGCTCGGACACATGTGGCGGCGGCGAGGTGACGCGGGCGTTAATTATCGCGATTTTCTCTGATTTTCCACGTAATCCTTTTAAGTTTTAATGGCGGCCCGCTAGGGGGTGGGGCGGGTGCATCTGTGTGCCACTGTGCAGGTAGACGCGCATTTTTGTTCCGGAATTCCTTTACATGCATTTGCAATCTTGTCCGGGACCAAGTTCGTAAATGCGCCATACACGATGCGGTTGGAAACGCAGTGCGGCTCTTTGAAACGGCTGGCTGTCCGAGATATAATGAAATAGGCATTGCTTGTTAATTAGTTAAGTGCACGGTCTAGGCTAAACCTATTCTCACGTAATTCTTGTCAGCGCGGTTTGAATTTGTTCTGGTTGAGTAATTTCAAAGACGCGGTTCGAATTAACGTTTCATAATGGTATTTAGATTTTCTTTTAAAGATACGGAAAATAGTAAGACAGATGCTATTGAAAAATCTAATAAAGTACCTATAAACCAGACAGCGTCTGCGATTAAATGGCTGCTAGCCAAAATTTCGATGTGAAATTCTTTACTACTATCAACAATTTTAAAATAAGTGTCCAGCCTGTTATACCTACACACTGAAATTATATAAAATGTATATTCGAACTTAAAAATCATCTAAAATTATTAGCCCAAGAGTAGGATAGTTATTAGAATTATTACATTACAAAACAATTGCTTTTATATATAAATTTTTAAATTTAGTATTTAAGAGAGTAACTTCTATAAGTTAATTTATTTAAAAGGTTTCGATTCCGTAGGCTAAGAACCAGTACTTATATTGAAACAATGTTGAAGATGTTTTTAATAATTATTTTCTTAATGTTGGAATCTGTTTTGCCGTGGGGGTTTAAAAGAGCATCTGCCTCCCTTTAGACCGGTTGTTTTTCGACTCCTCGGTCCTCATCTTCCATCTCGTTTCCACGTTCACAACACCCTTTATAATCCCGTCTCGCTCCCACTCACGGCTACGGAACTAATTTTACGTCTTTTTCTTTTCGTTGCCTATCTTTTGTAGACGGCCAGCATTCGGTCCGATTCTCTTTAAAAAATGTAGTTTATTTCATTGCGTAATACTTTATAGCCTCTATATAGAGTTCATTCCATCATTTTAAACATATTTGATGTATAAATATAGTTGTATAATGTATTCTAGGGCCAGAAAACAATCTACATTGAATATAAACAATTATTTGTTGGCTTCGCACTGGTTTAAAAACCTTTCTTGAGAATCTCCCTACCTTTAAAAAAACCGCATCATAATCTGTTGCGTGGTTTTAAAGATCTAAGCATAAGTAAGGGCAGATAGCGGAAAGGGACTTTGATACTCTGCAGTGAATGTATACTTAACATCTTGAAGTTCTACAATTACAATCAAAATTAACACTTTTCTTTCGATTTCTTGATTAGGTAATATTAATCATAATACTAAGATATTTGGACACAAAATACCACTCAATCATAAATGTCCGAAAGAACATTTTAATCGTAAAGATATGATAAATCGTAAACATTATTAATTTACAGAAGACAATGGCTTGAAGGCTTGCTAGATGACGGTACATATCCAAAATTCAACCTGCTTTTTGTTTTTATTGCCTCAAGGCTGGGATGCGATTAACATTCTTTGGATGCTTTACGCCTCTCGTACCCTGCCTTTGGTTGGTTAGTATTGAGTGGGCATTTTTTTTGAGTTCCGTACCCAAACGGGCCCCTTTAACTAAGACTCAGCTGGACAGTCTTTCTGTTTGTCTGTCTGTCACCAGGCTTTCATGAATTGTGATAGCTAGATACTTGAAATTTTCTCGGATGATGTAAGTAGTTCTGTAATCACGTACAAAAAAAGTTATAAAAAATGTTCTTATATAAAAACGTGGTATTTTTGCATTTTTTACAGAGAATGGTACGCATATTTCGTGCGCGAGTCCGATTCGCACTTGGCAAGCTTTTTTTTAAACTGCCCGAGAACTAATACATATTTTTTGAGTGCGTATTTAATTTTTGAACTATGAAATATATAGATAATATTATATTTCACTTGAAACAAGTAATTAAATTAAAAAATCAACACAATATAACTAAACACACGTCAAACTTGCCTTGCAATAAGAAGGGTGTTATAATAATAATTTCTTAAGTTTACGCGAATATTAGACATTGAAATGAAACAAATTTAACGGATTTTATCGCGGTTTAATCACTACACACAAAGGCCTTGTGAAGCTTAGAGACCACCCCACCTCACTCTTCCGTGAAGATGNNNCGCGATAAAATCCGTTAAACTTGTTCATTTCAAGGGTGTTATAATATTCAATGTGTGTTTTGGTATATAGTGTCGAGGGATGTTGAAATTTTTAATTTAGTACACTATATACTATAAACTATGTAGTTCACATTTGTATGTTATTTAAATGTTATTTGTATTTTATTGCTATATTATACTTTATTGTATGATCATATTAGTAATCCATGTAAAAATAACATCTTCACAAAGTTTGATAAGTCCTTTATAAAGACTTTAATTTTAGGTATATTTATGAAACTACATCAAAATCAACAGGAACAAACTCAGTTGGAAAAAAATTAACTATTCTTTTTTTTACTGCTTACTTAAAAAACTAATCAAAAACACTCATCAATTAATTCATTTACTTCGTATATCTTTTGACACTATAAATGGAGTCTGAATTTAATATAGCTAAATATAATTTACCTCTTGTTGCTGTGTCTAACAAATTACGTTATTAAGTCCACAGTCATATTGAGACCTGGCAGATCTACAATACGCAACCCATAGGTTTAACGTCTTGAAAAAAATCATAATATTCAATGCATTGTTTACCAGATAGCGCTTTTAACTATACAAGCACAACCCAACTATACAAGCCAACTTCAACAGCACAAGGCCTGCGGAGATAGTTATACAACTATATTTATATATCTATACCTACTCTTATTTATACCTACTCTTATTATTAATAAAAAAAAAAATTAAAATTCAGATGCTATATCTAATCTATATCGTTTGTAAGTCTATAACAAAGTTCTGCCTGGCATTGCTACAAAATCATGTCTACTAGTCAAACTAAAAACTTATTTTTTTTTTAAAGCGATTTCAGTTATTCCGTTGCAGTGCCTATCAAATAATATTACAATCTCTACTGGGCACCTGTCGAACAACAAGCCGAAATCCACATTTGGAAAAGAATCATTTTCAATCAAACCACTTTTTATTTAGTTGTCGTGTCTATCAAATATAATTACTAATTCTACAGGTCAGCTGAACAACAAGCCGACATCTACACTTGGACAAAATATCATCGAATTAATATAGAATTGTCGTGTCTAATAAATAGCGTTAGCAATTCTACAGGCCAGCTTGCGCGCACGCAGTCATCGCCGCTGGTCGCAGCGCACGGGCAACTGACATTACAATATTACAAATATTGCTATTACAACATTATACCACGATGAGATGCGCGACACTAGTCAATGGGCATCAGAATCATAATAAATAAAAAACTTATTCAAAATAGCTATTTTCTCTGGCAGCCATTTTGTATTTACAAGAAAAATAACTTGATACAATTGCATTGTCATAAAAACAAAAGGTATATTCCAAATTTCAGCTTCATCGGACACTGGGAAGTAGCTCAAATTGGACTTTAAAGATTCGAACAATCTAGAACTTAGCCTTTTAATTAAAAGGTCCCGGGTTCTTTACTACGTCACCATAGAAATCATCAAAGAAATTTAGAAACAGAATCCCATATTGATTTTATTAAATTTATATCCAAAAAGGATATTTTTGGTAATGTACCTCATAAATTATTTTTTATTTTCCTACATAAAGAAAACCAAAATACTTATAATTTTTTTTTACAATAGGTTTGACATTTGTTTCATTAAAAAAAGATACCTGTACAAATAAGTAGGTAAATATTAAATAAAAAAAAAAGTGTTGATTTTCACTTGCTTAATAGAATGTAAAAATCATTGTATAAATATAGCCTTTCTAATAAATAAATGTAATTTGTATAACTTAAAATTACAAAAAAAATGTGATTTACGTTCTCATGAACTGATTTCTATGGAAGAAATAGTCCTAATGGAGAACACAAATATTGTTCTAGCATGTTCTTAGAAGATACGTGACAGAAAATTCACTATCTGTGGAACCATGCTGTAGGATTTGAACACATGACCTTCACATCTAACTCCGCAGGCTTAACCGCTACACCAACTTGTACGGTTATCTTTTGACGAAAATCTTCATATATTTGTTATTGTAGGTTTCTGTTCGAAAATATAAACTATTTTAGTGAAATAAAATGTTTTTTTTATATAAAGCTTTCAATTTAAATGCTGAGTTAGTCGAGCCGAAAATTTATAACCTAAAAAAAAATCTTCAAGGACGTGTCAGAACCCCATACATCCTTTTCAAATGAATTCACCGAATTTAATAAATAATATTAATAAACTGAGCCCAAATGCAGTCTAACGTTACATACGATTATCCTAAGAGAAAGACAGGGATGGAGAGAAAAAGAAAAAGTACAAAAAGTGTATACAAGAGGCGCGGGCGCACGAATCTCGCATTTTGACGTATTCGTTTTTTATACTCATATTCTTATTATTGGATGCAGCGCTCCCGGTGTTACGGAGCCGGTATGCGGACACAGACCCATGCCTGTTTAGATGTGGCATTATATTTTTTACTAGCTAATACCCGCGACTTCGTCCGACCAATGGATACTATAATATCTTGTCAGCCCGTTGTTCGGTTACAATAAATTATATACCCGGGCAACCGTACATTTTTCCGGGATAAAAGTAGCCTATCTTTTATTCTAGGTCATAGTCCATCGCTGTGCCAAATTTCATCCAGATCCGTTCGGTAGTTTTTGTGTGATGCGCGTACAAACATACAGACAGCGATTTATACATACAGATACAGATTTGATACTGTATTTGTCTAAAGAGTGACAAAAATTTACGAATAGAACAGATTCCAATTAGCTGGGGGATAATATAACTGTAGAAATATGCATCCCAGAATATAAGTAAAATCAATAAATAATTATAATTAAAACTTAAATCCAGCGAATAGTAAGGGAGTCAACTTACATAACTCCCTTACTATTCGCCTACAAACACAATGTCTCTATAACAATGACGTTTATTCTACCGAACAAAATAAAACGGCACGCGAATTCCAAGAATCGAAGATTCCCATTCGTAAGGAATTCGGTTTTTAGGGTTCCGCACCCAGAGCGCAAAACGTTAGCCCATTATTTAGATTCCAATGTGTGTCTGTCTGTCAGCAGGCTTTATTTCATGAACCGCGAAATTTATACAGTTGAAATTTTCACAGATGATATATTTCTGTGGCCGTTAAAACAACCAAAATACAAAAAACCGTATAAAAGAAATTATTTTACGGCTTTTATACAACAAAAGTGAGTTTTGGCCTTTTTATACAGATAATGATACGGAACACTTCATGGTGGTGTGCAATTCGCATTTGACCGGTATTTTTTCGCTCATTTCTCACGAGGAGTCCAACTTTTTTCCTCATTTTTTTCATCCACATTCCTCAAATGTTTACGTTTGTATATCCCAGGTAGAATTCGTGGGATCCCGTTTAACTATTTTTGCTCCCTGACATCTCAAGTCTACATTTCAAGTCCGTTTGCTAGTTTAGATGCGATATATAGTTACTTTACCTTTTAAAACAAAAAATTCTCAAACGCCTTTTGGAAATACGAAAGAAATAGTGAGATCGTAGGGCGTTAATTAAAAACAAAGTTAAAAGTTTTACCTCTTTATATAGTAGTAAACGTATTTTTCGAGATACGACAAGATTGCTTTCTATCGTCGATTTGTTTTTCCGTCTTTCACCTGGATTAATGTGATTTTTATATGGAGATAGTTGTAGGGCTTGACAATGGTTACTTTTTGTTTCTTTCTATCCCCCACCCCGAATTTTACGCGAGCGACGCCGCGGGTTCAAAATCTAGTTCGAAAATAATTGGTCGATCTAACCCGGATGACCTGTATCCATAAATTTTTAACCAACGTGGCGCAATGTTTTCATGCCTATCCACTACTCAGGAGGAAAATATTTGTCTTTTTGGCTTGAATTTTATCTGTATATATATGTATACATTTACTATAAAATACAGTGTCGTTAACTTAGTATCCCACAAAACAAGTCTAGAACTTGAGGGGCTAAGTTCTGTAATATCCCTCTAAGTACTAATATATTTCTCAAAAAAACATGATATTAATTTACCTTTCTAAGAAATTTTTAAATGGCTCCCCTCGTAGATGTTGGAATATTTCTTCAATGTATGGCTAAAACAAACCAAATCGATTTAGTAATACTTGGTCATAATACATGAATGTATATTAAATACATTTTAATCAATCATGTAAATTTTTGGTACATACCTCAAATAGATTAGGTGGCACTTCGTGCTTCATTAAATATTTTTGTACATGTGCTACACATTCCTTTGAATAATCCTGCAAATAGAAGTGTTACAATCAGTTGAAGTAACTAACAGCGGCGAGTAGGCCAGCCGACCACTACGTTTTAACATGGCGAAGTGTTACACAGCGGCGCAATTTATTTTAAAAAAATACTTAAGTTTCAATCTCAGTCAACACAACACTATAATTATGTTCTAAGTCAAAAATAATCAAATAAATTGTGTAAAAGGTATGTATTTTACTGACTACCGTTAGTAATTACGGAGGTTTTTTATAGTTATAGAAAACGAGGAACATAAATATTATTTAAGGACTATGTATATACATATATATTTATTTCCTAAACATCTATTTGGACATTGTATTAACATCCCAAGCCTTGAAAGATGATGCAAAAAAGAGGAGCCCAGTAGTGGGCCGATAAGTTCAAATGATGATTAACACAACTAGTTGTTTTTTAAAAGTGGTTAAATTTCGTTTCGTTACAATCAAATCCACTCCATCGATCAATATAGTGCGAAACGCTACATATAACTCCAATTTAACAGTTAAATAATTCTTATCTACAGAACAAATGCTACGTAAATAGTAATGTTGATACTGCGCAAATGAGCGGAGGAACGATTCAATTTTCACAGCACAGTGATTGCTATCGAAGGTTTACTGGGCAGCTGGCCAAGAGCCGCAATATTGATACTCATTACTGCCAGTCCCGGATGCATTTCGATTCAGACTCTAGTTCATATACGTAATGACATTTTCGTCTTACAAATATTATAATATCAACGATCTCCGTGGTGTAACATACTTGATCGGTATGGTCATAATGGAAAATGACCTTTTTCTGATTGGCCTTTTTCTTGGATGTTTATCTATATATGTATTTATTATAAAATATCAGTATCCCATAGTACAAGTCTTCAACTTAGTTTGGGGCTAACTCAATTCGTGCGATTTGTCCTTATATACATACATACTGTAGCATCACACAGAGTGGGATAGTAATAAGATGATGATTGCAACTAGAATGTTCGGACAAACAAAAGCATGAGTGATATTATAAGTCCCTTACGAAAAATAAATCTAATTTGTGTTGTTTGCCCCTCTATTTATCTATCTACCAACCCTAATGATGTGCTTATTATACCAATCAAATTAAATCATTTAACGTTATATAAAATAGTGCACGACTGTGCTTGTTTTTGCCAATAATAAAAAAAAAATTAAAACTTCATTTGCCAATACACCTACTTATTTAAGATACATGTAATTCCACAAAGGCTTTTTGTATATAAATGTAGGCATTATAAAAATATTACATTAGTTTTAATGCTAACGCACTCGTCCCATCAGCAACCAGATGCCCTGCCCTGAACTAGATAAAAATCTGTATCTCAGATGATGAGCAGCCGATATGTCGTATGGAACAGGTGGTGTTTCAAATTGAGGAACAAGTATACTCATGGTTATGTTGACATTATATAAGATTAAAAGTAGGTTTACTTTCGCCCAACTAGAAAAATCTGTATTCAGACTAAGTATAAAATTATACTATCCGTTAATAGAGCTCGAAAAAATATATGGATTATCTAAGCTAGAAACATCGCGCATTACGGTTATCACAGTATAGATAATATTAGGTAGTGATATGCTAACAACTGGTCATAAAATTGTTGAATATCGCATTACAAATCCACTTGATTTCCTATCTGACTTACTTCAGGGCAAAAAACTGTCCACTAAAAATAACATAATAAATAATAATAGACATTAACTTACATTCCCATATGTAAAGGTGTATAAAGGGCGTAAACAATTTTGATATAAATTAAAATCAAATTAACTGCCCTAAACTAACTGTAAATTACAGACAAACAGTGGAAAGAGTGATGGCAACTGATTTTAATATCTTTTGATTTTTTCTAATCAATACTTATATTATAAAGAGGTAAAGTTTGTAACTTTGATTGTTTGTTTGTAAGGGCTAATCTTGGGAAATACTGGATCATTATTGAAAATTCTTTCACAATTAGAAAGCTACACTATTAAAGAGTGCTTTAGGCTATATTTTAACGTCCAAAGTAGCGGGCTCGGGTCGGCTAGTCATATATACATACATATATATATCTATAGTCTATGGATTAACTATGTACTTCTAAATATAGATAAAACCGTATAAAGTAATAGATTTGAAGAGGTTGCGAACGTACAATACGTTCGGATCATTAAAATAACAATTAGTATTAGACGGAATTAAGAATTTCACGAGACAGTGGCAGTTAAACTACGTTTCAATGTTAAAAGGAAAATCGGTCAGTACACCCGGCCTCTATACCGTTTCTTAACGATAGATACAACAGATACAGTACCACGTCTTTACCCCTTACGGGGTGGACTGAGATAAGAGCCATGAGACTCGAAGGCGGCGCTTATCTGAATGGCGGAGATATTGACAAAATTGAGATGCAGTTATAAAGACGGGTCGCCTTGCGTGGCCTATGTGGAAAATCCTATGTAAAAAATGTTATTAAACCATTTCCTTTAATTTACTTTAAATCTTTGAATATATCATTTTTTGATTAAGCACGAAACTCAATGCTTACTGAAGATTAATTTATATTATCATATACAAATATGTTTTATTTCGTATGCTTATGTATTTGATATCATTATCCTTTTCCCATTAATAATGAGTTTTCAACTATATTACACTTACATGTGAATGCGCTAATAGTTCTTTCATAATAAAATTGTCATATATGTCTCTTGCAATCCTCCGTCTCTCCTCTAGACATTCTTGTTTTTCATATAATTTTATCTGTTGACAAAGAAAATGATATGTTATGTAAAGTTACGCAAAACATGTGACATGTGTCAATAAAAGAAAGCAATCTGCAAACTTGAAAATATAGTCAATTGAGGCAGAATAAGTTTTGTATATAAATCCCCTTTACGTAACTGCAAGGTTTCATAATTCATTTTTTTATAATAAAACTTGTAGGAGCACTGAAGACACAAAACGAGGCCGAAACCTGCCTTGGATCACCAGGCCTTCCCCTCTTCTTTATCCGAGCGTTATATCGGTTGCATCCTCAGCAGTGACACTTCAGAGACCGGGGCCTACTTCCTAAAATGATTTGGTGAGGTTACTGATTATTAAACAGAGCGGCTACCGTCTGACCTCTGCAACCCCAAGGGTAAACCAGAACCAATCCTAGGATAGGGTGGCATTCAAGATCCACGGCTTAACGTGCCTTCCGAAGCACGGACAGACTAGAAATAACTTTTTTTTAACAAAGGATTCGATACCACCACCTCCAGATCATAAGGCTGTGTGCCTTGGCCACTGGATTCCTCCCCCTCATTAGACATTAAATAAAAAAAAAGTGACATTATTAGTGTGACTGACGGCGTCGCTGCTTTCCGTCAGGAGGGATTGAAGTCAAATGCACACAATTATTTAATAAAAAAAAATTCTTCATATTCACACAGTACGTGTACAATATTTTTCAGTTAATGTTATAAGTAGTTAGTAGTATAATGACATTGACAGTAGTTTGTCGATGTGTTATTAACTATAATTTATTCAGACGTCATTCACTTGCTTGCTACTTGAAGGTGAGTCAGCTAGATTGACAATACACATATTTGACGTCTTTGAGACAATGGTTTTCAAACCTGTTTTTTTAAGGCTTGAGCATATACATTTTTACATTTTGTATTATATAATCTTTACATGTAAATATTTTTTTAATTATGAGCCATAATACCAGTTAAAACCAAGCAGTTAGGTTTCTTGCCGATGATCTTGTCTATAGTTTAATCTGAGTCTCAACTATCATTTCCCATTTCTTTCGAAACTAAAACTAAATAAGCGATATTAAACTCTACTCCTATACCTTACCTCTTCATAAAATTTTAATTGTGGCACTGGTTCTTCTGACGTTTGTTCACAGAATTCCTTAAATAATAAATAACCTGAAACAAATGAAAAATACATTATTTTATATGCTATCTCTGTCCAATAATAAAATCCTTAGACTAACCCTTGCGATGACAGACTAACCCTTGCGATTACAGACTAACCCTTGCGATGACTAACGGTGTAAGGCACTTGACTGATTTATGACTACTGAATGAATTTATTTGAAACACATGATTTTAAAGCTAAAGTTTTTTTTTTATATAACACACTATTTCAGGAACTAGTTCCCATAGGAACCCGTTCTTATGGGAACTAGTTCCTGAAATAGTGTGTCTGAAATTGAAACCTCGGTCTGTCGCCGGTGATTAAACTTGATCTTGAAAACAGATTGGTAGATGTGATTAACGAACTATTAAAAAACATAAATACGAACCAAGTTAATTTAAACTGTTTGGCGCATGGCGCACAAAAACAACGTAAAAAATTATAATTTTTCTTTTCATACGCTGACACCTGGCCTCCTGAACAGATACTGAACCAGCAATAAATAGCATAGAGATTTTTGAAAAAAGATTTCATTGACAATTACTAGGTACTTTTACAACAAATCTAGGCAACCGACAAAAAGTCTTTCGATTAATTATTTTGATCGTCGTTGAGTTAGTATCACATAACACACAAGACGCGACTCGACTTTGGGATTATCTTAATCTGTGTGATTTGTCTCGATATATTTATTTATTTTCCCAATTACCCATTTTGTGTTATGTTTATAGGCAGGTGATGTATTTTAAGATCAACTTCCTATGACATGTCGTTATAATATGTTCATCACTTCATCCTGTGCGTTGTAATGGGTACTTTTAACACTTAGTCGCTAAAAATATATAATAAGAGTCGTATTGGGTGTAAATAACTACATCATACTATATTTGCCATTTAGATAGTTAAAGGTTATTTAATTTTAAGATTACTGTTAATAACATAAATGAAGTATTTATTTGCTCCTCATAATAATCTAAATATACATATACATATGTATAAATAACTAGAGGCCGCCCGC
>JADGIL010000685.1:335-17798 GCA_020352625.1 Cactoblastis cactorum
GGTCAAGTACCGTTACACCACGGCGGTCGTCAAAGTAAAACTTATGTTTAGCTTAAAATATTTTATTATTATTTCTTAATAAAAGTTTTTGAGGCGTCTATCCTAGTTTTTTACTGAAGAAGCCATTTTTTACTGTTATCTAAGTATTAGATAGCTTAGCATATCATAATCTACTCTTATACGTAGAAAAATTGGTTACGTTGCCATTTTAACCTTTTATCTTTGCTTTTTCTTTATTATTTTTTATAAATAAATAATATTAATCACTACTACTCACACAGATTGAGTTAGCCCCAAACTGTTGAATTGCATCTTTCACGATTAACTAAACGAGATGTTTTGTAAAGCGTATAAATAAAATTTCATGAGCTATGCTGAATATAATCAGAGGCGACATCATCGTGATAATGTTTCTCAAGAAATTATGATAATGTGCCATTGTCTTTCGATCCGTTGTAATGCATAAAGCTTTTAAAATACTCGTTGGCAAAGCTCGGGTATCAAGAGCTACCAAACGTTGTCTCATAGGATATTTTTATTCTTCGCTATGTAAATATAATAAAGTGAGTCAAAGGCAAATTTTGGATATTCTCGTGTAGAAAATTTGATTTTTCTCGCCTTACCGCTTTAGTATCTATGTATACTAATATTATAAACAGGTGAAGTTTGTAACTTTCATTGTTTGTAAGGGCTAATCTTGGGAAATACTGAACTGATCATGAACATTTTTTCACAATCAGAAAGCTACACTATTCAGGAGTGCAATAGGCTATATTTTAACGCCCAACGAAAGCACATGTCGGCTGGTCTATATATAAAAGCGAAAAACACTCATTCATCACGAAATCTCAGAAAAACAAGCGCTAGTTTGCATGGGACGATAGTGCTTGTTGAGATTGTCGATTTTCTTATTCAGTGTTACGTTCTATATTTTTCCGTCCAATTTTGGGATAAACACTGCTGAGGATGTAAGAGGGAATACGAACAGATAATTGTTTGAACATTTATTTTACAACTTTTAATATATATTTGGAATAAAGAAATATTTTGATGAGGAATTTTACGACATTGAATTACATTTTATTTTTGGTTGCTCAGGTCTTTAAATAACTTCTTAATTGGCCAACAACTGATTGCGATCACTCTAGCGGTAACCTGGAATATTTACTGTCCATTGGACATTGCTAAAAAATATCAAGGTGTAAACATTAGCTCTCAACGAATCAGTCAGCCAAGTTAATTAAGAGCACTCGAACAATGATCACGTGGGTTGACCGAATGCCGATATCTATTCCTGGTCGTTCCGGTCGTTCGTCTTACCGGCACAGATTATATACAACTAGGTAGATTAGCACAGACAATAAAAGACGTGAAGTGACAGATGGAATGAGGATATACAGAAAAAAAACAATGATCATTGATTAAAAACCAATGATTAACGATTAAAATATTAAACGTCGTCGTTCTTTTTATTAACACATTATTTTTCCTGTGATTGAATTTGTATGTAATACAATACCTACACTGATTAATGTTACAAGTTTAAAAAAATGAATTAAATATATTTTATTTAATTCTGTTATAATTAACACTATACTTAGTGCACGTAAATTTTAACAAAATACATTAACTTGTAGATTTTAGTAGCTAGTCTTGCATTTTGTACCCACAATAATTGAAGTACCTAAATATCATGAGTATTTATAATTTAATTTTCCTTATTTCATACCACCAAAACACGTCACAAATTGTTTAATTCATATTTACTTAAAATAGCAGCACTAGATACAGTCAGTAAAAATATGTAGCATATAGTTTTTCAAAAATGTTATTGACAGTATTATGATTGTATTTCACGCTTACCGGTAGACAAGAACTTTGGTGAGTGGAATTAATTTACATAATTAAGAAACTACACATTCTACGTCATTGTTTCGTTCCTAAATCAGCATGAAATAGTGCAAAGAAAATATATGAAACAGTTTTCAATGAAGATGAAAATCATTAGGAAATTTCTGGCTTGAAATTGATGATTTTACAAAAGTAAAACTTTTTGATTCACGATAGTAGTTCAAAAATAATAGTACTAAGTATATTTGTAGTCCATACTTAATATAATAATTGTGAAAGTCTATTTGTTTGCCCATCTTTCACGTTAAATCGCGGAGCAACGGATAATTGTGATTTTCTATGTGGAGATAGTTGAAGGACTTGAGAGTGACAACGAATACTTTTTGTATCTTTCTATTCCCCCACCTTCCCTAATTTTACGCGAGCGAAGTCGCGGGTAAAGGCTAATGTCTCATAAATTAGGTATTTATTTATTCATTACTCTGTTATAAAGGATAAATTAAATCCAGTACATTTTTGTAGCATACTTTGCAGAAAAACTATCGTAACATCAAAAGATTTGGGCTCTAACATATTGTCGGGGTCTTCTGTAAATTAGGGAAAAAAAACACTGGTCTAAAACATTCCGCGAGTCCATAAAGCTGCGCTTTTTTTTTTCAATAACAGCTAACAAACAGTTAAAAATCGAAAACGCTGCGTTAGAAATAATAGTTAATTTTCCGAACAATATGCCACACGTCACATACATAGATGTGGAATACGTTACCTTGACCGGATCCTGAACAACAGCTGTGAAAATCAATACAGCGCAGCGGTTTGCCGCAGCCGTCTGTATAATATGATATCTTTTGTATGACCGTATTATTTTAATAAAATATGTCTTAGAAACAGTTTGTCTTTTGAAGAATAAAATCGAATTCCTTGTTAATTTAGTTTTTATAACTTATAACGTTGTCTATGGCTTTAATGACTTCATTTCGACGATACGATTTGCCTCTTGTTTTGTTGTGCAAATAACCAAAAAACAGAACTCCCATCCTGCGTCCCTATTCCTAAAATTTAAGTAATTTTAAGGTAAGAGTGAATAGGCGTTACTTGAATATGTGTGTACTACACCTTAGACTTTCATCGTACTGTTACCGGGATTTCAAATGCGCTCAAATCTTAGAATTTGCAGTCATTTGAAATAAGTGGATGATGTTCGTTAGTATGAAAAAGCTTAACTACTAAGAAGAAGACGACTCTTTAAGTTGCTGTGCAAAGAATTCCAGAATTTGGATAATCAAATGTTCTGGGTTCACTTCATGTACATACTTACAAAATACTTGGGCAGTCTGACCTTAGAAAGTGACCCAGGGGAGATTAAAAACTACTTTATTAATCCTGAACTAATTCGACTTCAAGGACTATCTTTTAAACTACATTTTTATATACTGTTATTATTAAATTAATAATCTTCAAACGGTTGTACAGCAGTATTATAGTCTCATGTGCGGAAAAGATTTTACAAAATGAATTATATAAATACGTAAAGATTATATTTAAGCTACATTTGACGTAGATGTAAAGGAGTTAGGAATTCTCCTGGCCTTACAATAAACTTGTTTACTCCGGAACCTGTTTACGAGGACATCTCTTGCGCTATTAAATTTTATCGCCTGTTTCAATACTCATAGAGAGCGTAAACTCATTTTGCTTTGTTTCTTATCAAATTCTTGTTTAAGCAGCCAGTGTTATTTATTTAATATTTTGATATAAAATATATTTTTGTAATATTTGTACCCATAACCTGATGGCTATATACAAAATAAATTTATCTATCGATAAGTAACTATCAAATGAGCCATTAAATTTTTTTTTGTTTGATGATTACTCAATTTAATGTTCCAATTTAAAAAACTGATTGATTTTTAATATACACGCGAAGGTCCAGGATCAATGTATTGTATATTAGTCCTTCGTACCAGATACTTAAAAAATTAAGATGTCAAATTTGTGATACGAGTATTATGATAAAAAAAAAATAGAATTATGTTATATTATAGTTTAGCTTACATTAAGATTCACAGATACAGAATCAGATCTTTATCCGTTATGGGTTAGAGACAGTCAAGAGCCTTGAGGTTCGAAGGTGAAGCTTAAGTTAATTGTGGAAGGAGATTCAGAGATACATTCAGATGTAACTTAATTTAGTTTAGAAGTAAAAATTAATAAAATTACAATTCTAGGAGCGTTCCGAAGCATCGGAGAGAAGACAGCTTCTCTCTTCGAGCGTAAGAAGAAGGATGCTGAGCAGATCGCAGCGGAAAAGGCTCAGGAGGCCGCCCATGTGGTGGAGGACCAGGTGAAGAAAGCTGGCGAACTGATCGGCGGGGCGCAGAAGGCTGCCGAAGGCGCTGCTGACTCAGGTAGTGTCCGTAGGTTGCAGTGACTTTACATCATGCCATAGTTATGCCTGTTTGCCTATTTTAATTTTAAAACGTTTGTTTAAAATGTGGAGGTCATAATATACGCATTTGTTGAATGTTAGGCAGATATCGCGTAATAATTGATGCCTTATAAACTTACATAAGTATATAAAGCTTTTACTCGCGTCCACGTTTGCGTCACATAATTTCCAATCCCGTGGGAATATTGCAAAATGCGGCCTAGCGAGCACCTATGTTTTAAAAGGGAGCCACATATAAAATTTGAGTTCTCAAACACTTGAAATATCTGAATATGACGAGTGATGTTTTTGAAATGAAATTACCTTTATAGATGAAAAAAAAACAATTTAAATAAATTGGAACTACAGTATTCTAATTTATCATTGACCACTTTCAGCCAACGACGCCAAGCATTCAGCCATTGACGCTCTCGACAAGGAGCTGTCGAAGGTATCCCTGGCGGCTGGAGAGGCTAAAGATGCGGCCAGTCGCGCCGTTGCTGATGGCAAGAAGGTCGTCGATACTACTAAAGGTAGGTATTTATATCACGTTAAAGAATAATATTCCATAACACAAATTTCGGTACTACTCTGTTGGTAACTCAATTTTCTCCTGTTATTACAGTTATTTTTAATTTACTTGTTGTAATAAAGTCCATTGTCAAACTTGGTTTGTTTTATATATTTTGTCATCTATTGTGTTTCCTTATTTAAGTTTCAAAACAGTTATAAAAAGTTAGGGATTTAAGTTTTAATTTCTTTTTTGTTTTTATCTATTTTGGTTTTCTTTTGTTTTTTTTTTTTTTTGTTTTCTATTTATTTTATATTTACTGTAGACACATTGGCAACAACAGCAGAGAACACAAAGAAAGCGGCGGAATCAGCGGTCAACACAGCGAAAGGTGAGCCAAATTCCTTTATCTATTAAGACCAATGTAATATAAGTTAATTATAATAAAGTACACTTTGTAGATACTATCAATAGCACTGTAGAGACTACCAAAAATGCAGCCCAGTCGGCCGTGGACACGTCTAAGTCTTACATCGACAGCGCAAAGGGTAACTCTTCCATTTTTATCTGTTATTCTATCTAATATCTTTCCTCTCACGTTCTTAGCACTTGTCTAACTTTTCTATTTTTTGTTCTATTATTTTTGTGGAATATTTATGGCTTTTCTATGTATTTGGGTGTTTCGTAGATAAAGTTCATGGCACTGTGGAAAGTACTAAATCGGTCGCCAAATCAGCCGCGGACTCAAGCTTGTCGTATGCCACTAGTGCTAAAGGCAAGTAAATTTAGTGCTTATTGTCAAATGCTTATGCGATATTAGATTATTTTATTCATAAATTGTATACTTTGTAGATTCAATAACGAACGCTGTGCAAAGCACTGTAGATACAACGCATAAAATAGCACAATCCGCTACGGAAACTGGAAAATCCTATGCTGCAACTGCTAAAGGTATTCCAACTGAAATTAGTATAAATTATGATTATTAATGATTAAAAATTTGTATTGGATTAACTGAAAACAATTAAAAATATCTGCTCACTGACCTTGAGAACCATACGGTAAACAATCCGGATAGTTAGCATCTAAAAACAAAAACGTGTCATGTTATTTGGCTGTAGCCAATCAATGTAGCCAAATAATCTTATGGTAATAAACGTGAACAACTATTAGGTTATCGTCAATATGGTAATAACAGTATCAATTTTATAGATACAGTGACGAGCACAATTCAAGGAACAGTAGATGGTACCCAAAAAGTAGCACAATCTACTTATAACACTGGTGTGACCTATGCAAACACGGCATCAGGTATTTTTTAATTATTTCTTATGTTTTTTTTATATTCTCTTAGTTGTGTTACCTAAACAATAATTAGAAATGATCGTATGCTGTGTTTTTTGTTTAAATTTATTTTTCAATGTACATAATTTTGTTCTTAATTTAGTTGTTAAACATTACTAACTCGATGAACGGAAATTTTCAATTATAATTTTTGTGTTTTTGTTTTAACCTACCTAAAAACTTCACAAGTGAGTAAAGCTCCATCATTTTCTAATATCTTAGTCTAATTCATTTATTTTTTTGTTGTCTTATTTGCAATCTAATTATCTAACATATGTTTTGGCACATTAACGCTATAGATGTAGCTCAGAACTCTGTGCAAATGGCCATGAACACAGCGTATGCAGCTTTCGGCATCACCCAGTCGTATTACGATAGTGCTAAAGGTAGGCTTTAGAAACGGCTTTTTCATTTTGCAGTGCATTCTAATTATAATTATTTGATTTCATTTTTTAGAAAAAGTTAATTTTTCACTCGTTTTTCTTCTGGCTTATTCTTAAATACATACTTATGATGTAATAATTTGCAATAATTAGAATATTGGTTTGGATAAGACTAAATATTTGGAAGATATAGGACAAAATACCATTTTTGCTCAGCATTGATATAAAATGTGGAAAAGCTCATAATTTTTTTTACTACTAATTACAAAAGAAATATAAACAGTACATTTTATGAGTACGTAAATTTTTGGCAAAAAAAATGCATATTTCGCTCCAATCAAAATGATAATAAGCAAAATAATATTGTAGATTCGGTTGCAAGCACAATTGATATCACAAAGCAAGCTGCACAAAAGACGATCGATACAGGCAAATCTTACGTCGATTCTGCCAAAGGTATTAAAAAATAACATTTTGCCGCTTTACTTTATCAAGCAGTTTTATTATTTAATTGCAATTGCATAAATTTGTTATCGCTTCATTGTGAAACATTTTTTTTTGCGTTTTTAGATACTGTATCAAGTACATTGCAAAGCACAGTAGATACAACTAAAAATGTTGCACAAAGTACAGTTGATACTGGGAAAAGTTACGTAAATTCAGCCAAAGGTAATTTATTTTTATCAACCCATTTACTGTCACCATATCATACAGCCGAATTATATTATCATTGTTTTAACGGCTTTTTTCCGAATATTTATATTACAAAATGCAATTTTAAAAATTACTAATTCGTAGTTATTAATTGTGAAGTGGCTGATTATGGTTCATAAGTATAAATAAGGTATAAGAAGTATATTAGTACGTTTCTTCAATAACTTTTATTTATATTTATTTTTATTTGTATAGACACGGTAGCAAATACTGTACATACTGCTGTAGATGTAACAAAGAATGTCGCTTCGACTGCTGTTGAAAAGGGTACCAATTTAGTTGGAACAGCTAAAGGTATACTATCAATTGGTTTCGATTTCTTATATAATCCTTAATTATACGTTTTACTCGATTATTTTATGTTAATTATTAATTTATAGGAACTGTTCAGAGTACGATAGATACGACTAAAAATGTAGCACAAAGCACACTTGACACGGGAAAGACTTATGTTGATACAGCGAAAGGTAATTAAGAATTTAAATTTAAAAAAATCATAACTGACTTTATTATAAATACATATAAGTAGTAATGAATAAAAATTATTTTGCCACTCATAACATGCAGGACTGAGCTGTAAGGAAAGGTAAATGAAACATAATAAATCACTGACAAAAATGTAGATGTTTAAACTTCAATAGAAGATATTTTCACAAATATCATTTGTAAATAACAAGAAATCATTTTCACATGTAGACACGATCTCGAGCACAGTGCATTCTGCTGTTGATGTGACTAAAAACGTGGCTACTTCTGCTGTGGAGAAAGGATCAGCAATAGTTGGTACTGCTAAAGGTAGATAGACAACTCATATAAAAATTTCATTATTCAAATATGTGTTCAAAGAAAGTATATATTCATCTTTAAAATACAGGTATGGTAGGTAGATTAAAAAGTATTGAAAAGACAAAGTGTACTCAGTAAAATAGTATTAGACACTAGACGTAGGACAAAGGGGATATAGCACGTATAGATTACATATTATTTCATTTACATTATTTCGTATTATGTTGTTTTCAAATTCATGTTCTTATAATTTTTTAAATATTTTTAATATTATTTACATTACTTTTCTTTTCAATTTGTCTTTGTATTTTTTTTCTGTAGACACCGTTGCCCATACTGTTCAGAGTACCATAGATACCACTAAAAATACAACTGCAACTGCTTTAGATAAAGGCGCCCACATTGTAGGAGCTGCTAAAGGTATCAATAATTCTTTTTCATTCCTAAAATTATGCAAATGTACAATCAAATCAATTAACCTCAATCATATTGTTAATTAAAAACGCATTCCTATTTTAGAATCCGTATCAAATACTGTAACAGCCGGTGTTGATACAACCAAAACCATTGCATCGTCTGCTGTTGACAAAAGCGCTTCGCTTTTAGGTGCTGCAAAGGGTAATTAGTTGCTTTTTTTACATGGGACAATATACAATTCTTATAGCATTGAAATTAAGTAAATTTAAAGCATCAGTTGTTACCTTAGAAGGAACCTTGATCTCCAAGTATAATTAATTTTAACCAATCTTAATATTTGGCATCGGATTCCAAAACTATTCACTTCCAAATTTTTATAATAATGATTATGCACATGTAAATTGTTGTATGAATATAATAATGACCATAACTCTTAAATAAGTTTTACAAGGATAGTAAAGTGCGATGTAAGAAACTGCACATATTTTATATCTTGCAATACCATTATTTTACTTTTTTCTTTGTTTTACTGCTAGTTTCTATTATGTTATTAAAATTGTAGACACGGTTGCCAATACGGTTCAAAGCACAGTAGATACTACAAAACATGTAGCCGCTTCAGCTGTAGAAAAAGGCACCTCTCTCGTAGGCGCTGCTAAAGGTATGTACTTAAATACACCGAAGCGGTTTTTGTATTCATATTGATATATTGAGTATATACTCACGATGACATTCTAAAAATTTAAAGGATAATGGGATTATTATCAACACTTATGTTTATCAAAATTATTTCTTCCTTAAATATTATTATTAGTTAATCAGTTTTATAGTACCTAATCGTAGTAACGGTGTGGTTTTGTTTTGGTTTGCTATTCACGTTTATTACATATTTTGAACCTTATTTACTTTTATTTGTAGATACAGTTGCACATACAGTAGATACCACAAAAAATGTAGCATCCTCCGCCGTAGATTCCAGTCTATCTTTTGTTGGAGGCGTCAAAGATTCGGTTTCGAATTCAGTTCAGAGCACAGTTGATACTTCAAAGAACGTGGCTTCAAGTGCTATTGAGAAAGGCACATCGGTGGTTGGTGCTGCTAAGGGTATATATATATAGAAAATATATTCATTGACTATAATGTTATTTTAATTTTAGTAGCATGATGTATATTTTTTTTTTACATTTTAGATACACTTGTTAGTAGCGTACAATCCACAGTAGACACAACTAAAAACGTAGCATCAACAGCTGTAGACAAAGGTGCTTCTTTATTGGGAGCTGCTAAAGGTAGATCTGTTATTCATGATTTTAATTCTTAGAAAAAAAGAAACTTTTGTAGAAATAATATTAATTTGAATTGTAGATACTGTAGCAAGTACTGTAGATGCAACTAAAAATACTGCAGCATCTGCGATTGAGAAAAGTACATCACTTATAGGAGCAGCTAAAGGTATATTTATATTACAATTAATTTAAAAAATATGATTTGTTTTTACAAATATTTTATTTAATTATTATTTTGCACACTAGATACTGTACAAAGCACTGTAGATACAACCAAAAATGTGGCAGCTTCTGCTGTTGAAAAGGGTTCTTCAATTGTGGGTGCTGCTAAAGGTATTATTTTAAAAATAATGCTAATTATTTTATTATTTAGTATTCCATAAATGCATTATAATTTTTAATTTTAGATACCGTAGCAAACACAGTTCAAACCACAGTAGATACAACCAAAAATGTAGCTTCATCAGCATTTGAAAAAAGCTCGGCTGTCGTAGGATCCGCCAAAGGTACTATAGATTGCAAGTCTTGTACGCCACTTATTGTTTTTTTTTTTTGAAGATTAAGTTGCATTTCGTCGCTTTTCTTTTATTTAAGTTTATTTTTTCGTTTTGTAGATACATTAGCAAGTACAGTGCAAGCTACAGTAGATACCACAAAAAATGTAGCGGCCACCGCTGTAGGCAAAGGAAGTGCTTTAGTAGGATGCGCTAAAGGTATAAATATTTAAATATTTGTGACTACATGTGGCTAATTTCATATAGCTGTAATATGTGCCATCCTTCTATTCCCTGCCCCTGTTCTGCGTCTTGCCCTTCCACTTTCCATCAAATGCCTTAAGTTTATCTGACTATCTAGTTTAGAATAGATGGTCAGCTTTTTTTCGTAGCTTTGATCCTTGTTAATAAAAATCTCCTTGTAGATACTGTGGCAAGTACAATAGATACCACAAAGAACGTTGCGTCCTCAGCTGTTGGGAAGGGAATGTCACTTATTGGTAGTGCTAAAGGTTTGTATTGTTGTAAATCTGTAATATAAGTTATCATTACTATATTATTTTGAAATTGTTATAAAACTCCCTTTCTAAATAAATTCCTTTCTTTTCAACCTTTACCTTTCTATACTTTCTTGGGTGCATGCAGTTTTTCTTTTCTTTTAATAACGTTTTTATTACTAACTTGTTTCTTAGATACTGTATCAAGCACTCTCTTTAACACCTCTGAATCAGTCGAAGATGAGTCAATCAGCATAGTCGACAGTGCTAAAGGTAACTAATTATGTTTATTTTCGGTCTAAACTTACGACGTACCTATTTCCATTTTCTTATCGCAGTAAAAAACGGAGTACTAACCAAATGCCGACGATTTCAAAGGTATCAATAGTTATATATTTATGTATTTTGTAGATAAGGTTCAGGACACAATCACGTCTGCCAAGGAGACGAAACAGAAGGCTGCTGAAACATCAGCTGGTATATACGTTGATATCGTTGTTGTATTTGGAAATTGCTTTGAATGTTTACCAAATACAGCTATAAATAACTTGTGACTTAGAGTGGATTTTTATATTAATTTTTAATCTTTATTTGTTTTTGTCCATTTGATACATAATGGTTATTTTTTTATTTAACATGCTTTAAGTTACCCGTATTTCTTGCTTGCAGTAGGATTCTATTTAAAATTTATAATTATATGAGTGACAAAAATATTTATGAATATTCTGTTTTAAATCAAAAGATTATAGAAAATGTTTATATTTAGATACAACGTTAGAGCTTTTAAAAATAAAATTGCTTTTACTACGTCATACATTGAATGTTACGAATAAATGCTTGTTTTTTTTTAATACACTGATAATTCCATACATCACAACAATACTGATTTTTTTACCAACATCGTGTTTTTGATTTGTGTTAGCTCTAACAGATTCTAACACATGCGAAAAAGCCGTGATAGACAAACGGGCAATTTTTCGCAAAGGTTCACTACATTTTCTTAAAGATACCTACATAATTTGAACTCAATTGAATTCTTTTTTCTCTTTACCGCTGTAACCCTAACATTCTTTCCACAGACACGATCAACACCACGGTAGATACGACAAAGAAGGCTGCAGAAGATGCCAAGGCGCAAGCGCTGAAGGCCGCTGAAGAAGCTAAGGAAAAGGCGAGGCAGGCCGCTGAGGAGGCGAAGGAAAAGGCGAGACAGGCCGCCGAAGCTGCTCGCGAGGAAGCCAAGAGAGTAGCCAGTGAGTTACAAAATTATATGAACTCTACTTGCTGGGGCTTGGATCTTGAAATAAAAGAAGCCGTGGGTTTCATATCTTTGTATGTACTGCCGAACTTTTTGAGGTACAAAAAAGGGGTGAGCCGTTATTTGCGCTTGCGATGATAATCCAAAAATAAAAAACGGATACAATTCAAAGACAACTGCGCGGTGTTGTCATACAAAAATTTTAAGGTCTGTGGATCCAAAATAGTAAATGAGGGGCCTATACACGCTCATGCTCACTACACTTTTTTTAGATCCCTAATAAGTGCTGAGATTTCTTTTTTATCAAAGTGGGAGGCAAACGAGCAGGCGAGTCATGTGATGTTCACTGCCGCCCATAGACACCTGCAACACCCGGGGGTCACAAGCGTTGCCGGCCGTTAAGGAATTTATACGTTCTTTTCTTGGAGGTTCCGATGTCGTATTGTACAGAATTACTGCCCATCAGGGCTCCTGTTATTGGATTTAGTTAGAAGTAGAAGTTAAACGTATGTACCTATAAAGCACATTTTGCCCGGTAACGAGTCCCTGCGGCTATAATTTGACTCAGAAACTGTTTACTCTTTTTTAATTTATTCACTATCCGCTTTACAAGTGTCTAACTTAGACAGGGTTATTAGGCATAGGGTATCGGGCGTCGCATTGATAGTTTTGATAGACGAAACGATCATATAGAGGCATCACGAGTGTGAGTCGTTCACGCCGTCAACCAGTTTACGCATGAATCGTCAATTATTTTTCCGTTCGACTGGTTTAACAATCCATTCATCGCCCACCTGTACTATCAACAGACACAGCAGTGGAAGAATCGAAAAAGGCAGCGGAGAAAGCCGCGGCTGACGCGTCCAACGCGGTGAACTCTACCGTGGACAACACGCTTAAGCGCGTGGAACATGCCGCTGACGAGGGACTGAAGAATGCGAGCCACGTCGTTGATGCCAAGATCAAGGACGCTGATAAATATCTCAGCGAAAAGAGGGACCATGTACGTCTTCCTTTTTTATATTTAAACTAGCTACCGTCCCCGGCTTTGCACGGGTTTAAAAACCTTTTTTGTGAATCACCGTATTTATTTAAGAAAAAACCGCATCAAAATACAATGTGTAGTTATAACATACATACATATGATCACGCCTTTTTCCCATAGGGGTAGGCAGAGACTACATTCTTTCACTTACTGCGGTCCTGACATACTTTCTTCGCTTCCTCGTAGTTATAAATATCTAAGCATACTTAGGGATAGACAGCGGAAAGCGACTTTGTTTTATATAATAGGGACCAAAACTGCTTGAGTTTCTTTCGGCATTTCTTCTCAGCAGTGGTCACTCCGAAATGCTGGTAGTTTATAGCTTGAATGAGATTTAAATATTTAATTATTGGTGACGTGAAAAAGTGCCTGTGAAGGTCTAATTTCTGAATAAATATTTTGATTTTGATTTATTACTATGTAGTGACGTAACTGTTCCGCGATTTCACTCGCACTGCGTGCGTTCCCTTGGAAATTTCAGAATAAAAATTAGTAGTATAGCTTCCTCTATAAATTGACTATTTAACACTGAAAGATTTTTTAAAACCAGACCAGTAGTTCGTGAGATTTTCACAAACAAACGAAATATTCTGGTAAATAAATATAGTATTGATATTTCAAATTCATTGTATTCGCTTCTTACTGTAGGCATATTTTAGGATAAAGATCTATAAGTACATACGTATTACTTGATATGTATAGAAGTTTAATTTATCTTTCAAAACATTAAAATTCATGAATAAAATGTGTAAAATATATGTATAATGAAGGTCAATTCATTAAAGAGAAAACTTATAAGTGTGTTAGGTATAATAATTTATAACAAATTGATTTTGCCTTGTAATGGTCTTGTTTTTTTAATGTTTTTTTTAGCTAATTTTATTAGTTGCCTAATTATTAATGATTCAAACACTATACCAATAGTGTTTTATACAATGTGAATTAAATATATTTTTAAGAACTGTTCACTTTTTTCGTAGTAAGTGGGTACGAGACTTTAGTACAACCAGTGACCGCCAGTTTACCTACTTTTATCGTTATAAATTGTAAAGTGTGACTTGACTCTATCGCGAGTTCTGACATTAAAAAACTCATAATAGCAGTACTATAGCAGTGAAAAATGCTAAATGTTTTATTGATTCTCCTTTTAGAATTCATAAATTTCGTAATCAGGTGATCTGGATGATCAATATGTATGTTTCAGTTGGTGTCCGGCCTATCATCTGTGGCACATGACGGCGCAGAGGGCGCTGCTGGGCTCCTGAGCAAGGGTCTTGCAACCTTCCCCAAATAAAATCACACAACTTTAACCGCATAAGGAAGCTGGCAGCGTGGAGTCACGTTTTCTTTTTACATTAGGCAAAAAATGTTATTGAAATGAAACAAATTTAACGGATTTTATCGCGGTTTAACCGCGATTATTAAACCGCTATTAAATACCGATATTAAACCGCGATAAAATCCGTTAAATTTGTTTCATTTCAATGTGTAATATTCGCGTAAACTTAAGAAATAAAAAATGTTATGTTTCTTTTTTTTTTGTATTGAGAACGCCACTACATGTTGCAATTTTAAAATACTGAAAACGTTATCTTGCTTCGATAAATTGTTTTTCTGATACTTATTTAGAATTTCGATATTAAATTCTTCACGTTGTTAGCTTTCTTAATGTAAATAAGTTTAATCACATTGTTTAAATACCTACATAATTTTATAAATGTTTATTTTAAGTTGTCGCAAAAATAAAGAAAGAACGAATTACCTTAATGAAAACTAATGTTTTACCCTGTGCAGTAACACTAGGTGTGAGTAAAACCAGCAATGGCTTACAAGTGAGAAGTCATTTTCCTTTCTTTATTGGCGCGTGTTATAGAATCTACCTTATTCTCTATTGAAGTCACAATATGCAATCTCATAGCAATTAGATCTACAATTTTTCTTTTTTTATGTATAGTTTATTATTTAAGGTTTAGGATAAGCTATCGATGTGTATGATTGCATTTTTAATGCATTTTTGCGTAAGTACAGATTTTCGTTAAGCTCATCATCTGCTTGGCTTTGACCGTCCATAAAAGGCCTTATCAGACACAAATTATACATAAATATGACTAAAACTATGTAAGAAAATAGTTGCAATGTTATATATTCCTACTATATATTATAATATACGTATCTATCAAAATAATTATACTGCTAAGATGGTATATTTTTACAGAAAGAATATTGAATACATTTTATATAGTTTGCCAAATCACTTTCTTGTATGCTTTACAATTTTATTGTAGTTACAAAATGCGCAAAGATACAGATTTTATTGAAATATTTTATTGTTGTTTAAAAATATTACTTGTTCTTTGTAAAGATTAATTTTAACATTAACTGCTTTGTGTAATGTACGTGTTTTATGTATTAAATTACATTATTAAGGAAATACTTGGATTTATTTAACGATTCTAACTTATCATAATAAAAAATTTTTTTTTGCTACACAGAAAATAAAACAATTATTTTCCTGTATGATTGTTGGAAAATCTTTAATAGACAAGAGGGAAATAATGTAAAAAAATGAAAATTCATAGACCAAAGCAGACTAAAAAGATAAATATTTAAAAAAATCAGGCTAAGAGCGAGTCATTCTCTTTAAAGTATCAGGTTGAATCTAGGACCAAGAAGGTTGAATGCTCTATGCTTAAGACTGACTGCATGCATTTTTTTTTCAATCGTATGTAGTTTCTATGGTTTGTAGCTGCTCATTTTGCCTGGTGTACAGCGATACAGGCTTTACTTAGTTCAGGCACCAGTCTCTCACAATCTTATAAATCACTTACGTAATAAATTATGTTACTTTATTACCCATGTAGATTGTAGAGAAAATAAATAATTTTGATCTGATTTTGATGATTGATAGAGTGCTCATATTTTTCTAATGTCAATCATATTCTCGGAAGAGCAGCAGTCCGTCAGACTACCAGACTGTCAGATCATACGAAATTATAACAGTTCCTTAACAAATCGATAAGGTCAATTTAATGCAAGGTAAAATATTTCAAAACTTCCGCGTCCACCTTATTTCCGCTAATCATGTCTGTCTAAATGGTATTGCCCTTTGTGTAAATTTCTACCATACACAAAAATAGTAGAAAGTGTAGTTGAAACAAAACGCAACATAATTTAATAGTTACCACAAGAAAAATTTTGACGTTGACGTATAAATAAAATAAATCAGGGATCGGGCATACCTGTATGGTATACCTAAATAATACAATATTTTTGATGAATTTGTTTTGAAATAATAATGGCTGCGGTATTCAAGAGTGGCTTCTCAATTATTAGAAATATTGTACTATCAAATTCAACTCGCGCCATTGCTACATCTGCACCACTAAATTTGAAAGAAAGTAAATATTGCACATAACCTACGTTGTAGTTATTTTAATATAATTTTGTGAAATACCTTAACAGATATTTATTTTCAGTTCGAGAGAAAGTTGAAGGTGCTACTTTGGTGATAGAGGGTGTAAATGTTGGATCTCCAAGAGCCGACTTTTTAGTACGGGCTGAAAAATTGGATCCACTACCAGAATCCCTTCAGAAATCTGAAACCCCTCCGTGCTATATGTGCGCTCTGGGTCTCGACGTAAAACACACAGATGTGTTAATTTTGAGTCAGTTTGTCAGATCCGACGGTTGTATGCTGCCACGTCGTATCACAGGGTTATGCCGCAGACAACAGAAGAAGATAGGAAAGATGGTCACTATGGCTCAAAAAGCAGGTTGGTATAGGTACTGGCAAATAACTTAAACAAAAACCACAATATTATGCATTGGACATGTGCATTTATCGTTGCAGCATAAAGTTCTCTAGTGTGCAGTATAAGTTATAATAATTAAAAATTAGGCTATGAAATTGTATCCATATAATAATACTGTTTGCTTATTAGTTTTTGACATAGCTTTATAGAACTTTCCATTTATTAGTTAAGTTATTTAGGTTAGGTTTTAAATGTAAGCTTTATAAAACTTTGTTTAATGTTATAGGTCTAATGATAAATCTTACTCCTGCAAATTGTAAGAAAGACCCCAAGAAGAGGAGAGACTACAAGAAATTCAACACCTACTTTGATGAGGCAACAATATTCATGAAGAGAATACCCAAACAGGAGGATCGATTTAAACGATAATGTTATGTATAGTTAGGAGTTAGTTATCAATAAATCAGCATATCTAAATTCCTCCTTGTAATTATTATCTATATTACAAAAAAAATTAAATGATTTACCAAATCTACAGATAATTTATCATATCTTTGTCACTTACGGAGTAAACAACCCCCTATCATGTTACTAAAACGCATGCTTAGCTAATGAAGATTCAATAGTGACAGGTTGTTAGCCTATAAAAGGTATTCTATTCTAAGCCCTTCAATCACTCACTGTCACGAGGACAGTT
>JADGIL010000691.1:0-12003 GCA_020352625.1 Cactoblastis cactorum
ATAATATTAGTATAGATATTTAAAAAGTAAGTAATTTTGACGACATATTTGCAAACAATACTCAAGAAACGAATGCATCTCTCATAAGAGATGTATTCATCTGCAGACAAGCCGTGTGGTTCTCTCTAGTTCAAACTGACAACCACATATGAAAGTAACACTTGTGTCATAGAAAGTTCCTTTGTTGCCACAAAGACTCGCACTCAACTAAATTAACACTTTCTATTATTTTGCTTACTTGTATATGCACGTACAAATTGTGTAATATGCTATACAATAAAATGAATTTAAAGTAAAAACTTTTTTAAANNTTTAAAAACAAGCTTTTAGAATGAAGTCTTTTGATACACATATTGTAGAAGTGCTTTAAAAATAACAAGTCCGCCATATTGGATGTTCAGCCATGTTGGATTTAGAATGACGTCACCTAGCTTACTATACATTGTCATCCTAACCAAGCATGTATAAATTTTAAATCGGTTAAAGATAAATGCTTTAAAATTGAGTTGCAAGATTCTACCCGAAAAGACATACATTGCAAGCTAAATAAAAGCTTGTAATAATTTGAAACATTCGTGAAATTTAATGTGTCCATGCCTAATCATATGAATTGTTGTTTTAAGATATTCTTATATGTTGGTGAGTCGTCTTGTAACATTGCAGTTTTGTAACTATGTATGTACTATCAAAAATTATACGCAATTTTTAAAAGCGCTTGCATTTTATTTATGACGTCTATTTAAAAACACATTTAAACTCAAAACCCTAAGAAGTAACGTAAACAGAATCAAATAAATATATAAAAAGAAATTCCATACAACAAACATGGGTTTTCCCACTTTTTGTAGATACGGAACCATTTGAGCGCGAGTCCTACTCGTACTTAGCCAGATTTTTATGTTAAATGTATCGTTTAAATTTACAGATTGGGTGCGATAAGCTAGGTATCTAACAGCCAAAATCATAATTATCAAGTCGTACGACTTTTTTATGCTTGGCGAAGAGCTAAATCTGACAAGTTCAAACTAACATAATTATTACATCAAAAACTCATACCAAACAACGATTTGTGAAAGAATTTGATACCGAAAAAATCATCTCATTACAAATACAGAGAGGTCGATCTTTCTAATCGATATCGGACACGAGTGCTCGATCATTCAACATAATTCTCTCAACAGATACGATTTTCAGTACAGTCGTGACTCGACGATTTCTATACGAAAGTTATTACTGGTTATTTGAATACGTGGCTGTTGCGCAACCCGCCAATTATTGTTAGGGTTGCCACTTGACAGTAATGGGCGTGATTTATGTGTAAGCTGATTGTTGAGAGGCTAACTAGGTGGTGAATGTGAGCAGATTTATAGGAGACTTGCTCGTAGGTTATAGTGTGACAATGAATTCTCGGCTCGCTTCTTAATAGGTCCATCAAGTGTTAATTTCTGGTTGTGACTGCATAGTTTTCTTATTCTATAAAGGAGGGTTGAAATTTTTCAAGTAAGTATATTTTAATATGGAGTTCTTTTCATTCAATAGATGCTATAGTAAAGTTATGATAATTACAATGAAATATATATTGTTAGATTGTTTAAACGTAAAAATATATAAATAAGAGAAATATAAGCCACCGTTTGGTATGATCTTTGTTAGATTGGATGTCTGTAATTTCTCTTTTTTTAAGATCTTTGATGTTTGTAATTTCAATTCGAAATGGAGACAATTATAGGAGAAAAAACAATAGAATACAATCTAAACAATCCTTTTTTGTATAAATATTATATTGCAACTAACACTATTTAATTTTGAAAGCTAACCCTTAGCAAACAAATTTTGGATGAAATAAAATTGGATGCTATATCTCTAGAATTCTGCTACTGTTTTGTGGCAACCCTGATTAAATATGAATCGGCACAATATACAAATACATGCGCACCATATTAGTCACGCTAAAGTGCATTAAACTTTTGATAGTGACTCATTCGCTCACGGCAGGAATTTCTCTTAGGGTACACCTAGGCATTGAATTGTTTAGACAACATCAAATTCCTATTATGACAGAGATCTTTGAATCTTTGAATGAACTTCGTATCCATATTCGACGAACTCCGTGGTGTAACGGTTAACGTACTTGACCGATACTCAGCAGGTCCCGGGCTCGATACCCGGTCAGATCATGATGGAAAATGACTCTTATATGAAATTTCAGAAACTACATATATATGTAACTGCTAGCGATCTTAAATTTTGTATAGGGGGTTGTTCCTTTTATAACGTAGGCTTGCAAAGACGGCATAATGCAAAATTCCCACAACATTGAAAATTATAGAACGCGAGCATAGTCGCAGAAAAAAGCGGTGTACTATATACTCGTGGATTAATTAACGTGTTATCAACTGTATGTCAAGTTACCTTCCACGGGACACTATGTAGTGGTAACAGTGGCGAATTTGCAATAAGTTTTGGTAGTTCGATGTACTGTTGACTGTACTGGATTTTGACAAGTACCTACCAACAATTTTGTAATTTCCTACTTTATGGTGTAATCATTTGAACAAATTTTCATTGAACGCAATTATCCCCCCTTGACAAAATTGCTTGCTTGTAAGGGTCCATTTTTTAAAAAATATTTGTCACTATTTATTAAATCCATTTGAGGTTTCGATTTGCATGTGATAAATGTATAAAATATTTATTAATTCTAAAGATTTATGAAATCTAATACCAAGAACTCAAACGACTGCTATTTTTTACAATTTTATTTCCTTTCGAAATAATGAAAAGAACATTTGAACTAATCTAGTATCCCTTAGGACAACAAAATGATTTGAGTTTAAACGAATACCAGTGACTTAACTGTTGGTTTAAGTTAAAATACGGTATCACGACTTAATCCCTTAGAGGAATTCAAGAAAATGTAATAATTAGACCTTTCTATAGTAGTTTTCTTGATTAATTCAGTTTTTTCGATTTATAGTCCAAAATGACCTGAATATAATATTAAAATGAAATATGTCAATAAACTAGAAGTCATTGAGCAAAAGATTAACACTGGGATACCAATTGTTTAACAATTAAAGTAACCGACTCATTACAAAATCGAAAATAATCGGCCAGTTTGTTTAGACGATACGTAAAAAACCACACCAGTTGGCTGCAGCATCATAACAGGATCCTCAAAGTCAATGAACCGCGGATCCATCTAAAATGTTAGATATTGCGGCATGTTAAACGGTATTTATTTATTTGTAGCTTTATTTTCGTGTTTTGGAGACTCTAAATCAAAATCTAATTCCTTAAAAAGAACAAAAAAACTATGCAGCCGCAAATAGATCTTTGATGAACCTAAAAAGAAGCGAGCAGACATTTTCTACATTAAATTACTTAATACATTAGATAAATGTTACAGTCAAATAACGTTGCATGTGTGGCATGTTACAGTAATTATTTATGTATTTATAGCCTTATTTTTAGACTCGAAATCAAAATCATTATTATGAAACTAGACCTTTAAAGGCTAGCGTTTTCACGTATCGGATCGACCACTGCTTATTGAAAATTTAAGTAAAATATATTTTACATAAAAATCACACTTATCCGTCGCTACATTTTCACGTGAAAGACGGAAAAACAAACACACATTCACAATTATAATATTATTGTGGATTCATAAATAAATAATAATATATTTATAATGTAAATAATCGTATAAGACACATTCTATGACACAATATGACATCAAGTAATATGGATGTTTTATTTTATTTTGTAAAACACGATTGTTTAAGCTATTTATTAATGGACAAAGGGGATTATTATTGTTGTGTATTGTTTTTTCTCTTCAACGGTGAAGAGAAAGCCTAGGGACAATGGAAATTATTGTTATTTGTTCGATTTTTGATACTTTTATTTAAAACTAAGCGGCCCGTGCCCACTTCATTGGGTGTTAAAATATAGCCTATAGCACTCCTGAATAGTATTTATTAGCTTTCTGATTGTGAAATAATTTTCAAACAAACCAACAAACTTACAAATTTTACCTCTTTATAATATTATTATAGATACTGCATATGAAAATAGCTTATTTTGGATTAAGTTAGAAAATTTCGTCGACTCTATACAGAACTGAAATCGACTAATCTCTTCGGAATGCATTGAGTTCGACTCGCCATCGCTTCTTTGGTTTTGCGATTACATTTTAGTGTTTTTATTAATATAGTCTTTTGTGTCCTAATAAAAAAGAAGAACTTGTAGGTTTTTCTATGAAATTCAACACAATAGCTGTTAATTTTTAAGCGGTATCAATTTATTTAAATTCCTAATCTTTATAAAAAAATTTAACTGTTTTCTATATTTTTGTTAATAATAATATGTAATATACTACATTTAATAAAACTGTAATGGATCTATGTCTGTACACGGGATAAATTAATGTAGAAACATGTGGACTTTTTAGGCCCTATAGAAGCCAAAACGATCTTTTTTAGAATTTTTGTCTCTCTGTATTTTTTTTATGTATGTCTGTCTGTACGCGCATCACGCGAAGACTACTGAATGAATTTTGATGGTTTTCACAGTTATATTTTTAAAAGGCTTAACTTAAAATAAAGCGTTGGTTTCATTTGTTACGCCTTTTGGAAACCGAGATACTGACAATAATATTTACACGCAGACAACGTCGCGGGCATAAGCTAGTTTTCAATAATACTAAACAAATGTCTCTCCTAAGTAGTTAGAAAGTAAGGGATACTCATTATTGTTATACCACACAACATAATAGATACAAAGCATCTTAAACAAGTTTCTTCTAAAAGCGCTTTCCTAGAATTACAGTCAACCTTCAGACCTCACCCGGTCAAGTACAAAAGCCTTTCGACCAACCGGTTTGCAATAAGACAATGGGTGCATCTCAATTCTGCATCATAACAGCAAGGCCAACTACATACCGAGGACTCAAGGACATACTAAATATATGGGCCATTGTGGACAAAAAATTAGCTGTCATTTCGTCGCTGATTCAGTTTTTTTCTTGGATCACAAAATACGCAGGAATAAAAATTCTTCAGATATAACTTGATGTACGAATAATTATCTTATTGTAGGTATAACAACTGAAAGAAATTTAGCATAGTTTAATAGATTTCTCTTACTTTTCTTTAAGGGGGCGACTCTATCAGTTTTTTTGGAAAAATATTTAATGTAGAGACACTCGATTTTTACTGTCTTATTATATCTATTAATAACTAAATAATATAAACAACTAGGGTGTTTAACAAAGAAAATATTGCGAGTACAACTTTGAAATACAAAAATATTTACATCATTAATCGAAGTAGAAGCTAATTTACTTTTACAATTAACTTTACTAGCGTAGCGATCTAACTTAACCTACTACATGTGGTTCAAGAAAACCGCTTTGATACGTCCCATAAATTACGAATGAGAAACATTCCATTTGATAAATTTTCTAAGTTGAGGGACCGTCTCGAATTTTCCATTAACTTCATTCATTAGACCCGGAGTTGAACTAAAAACTTTGCCGAAACTGAAATTGGACGTCCCTTTCTAAAATAGCCGGAATTCTCAAGAAAGTTCATATATGTATATGTAAGTCTTAATTACGGTACATACGTTGGCTGATTATAAAACTTCTGCTTATAGTTGTTTTTTTATGGCAGAGGGAGGCAAACGAGCAGGCGGGTCACGTGATGTTAAGTAATCACCGCCGCCCATAGATACCTGCAACACCCGGGTTACAGGAGCGTTGCCGGCCTTTAAGGCATTTATACGCTCTTTTCTTGAAGGTTCCAATGTCGTATTCCGGAAATACCACTGCAGGCAGTTCGTTCCACAGTGTTGTCGTACGTGGTATAAAGTTTATTTTAAAACGTAATTTGTGAAAAATTTTTGGAATTCCAACAAGTATTTGCGATACCTATAGAAGCTGATATTGTAAGCCTCTATAATAAATAAATACAATTATTTTAGGAAAAATCAACATACAAATTGAATTAGTCCCAAAAGTAAACTCGAGGCTTGTATTTATGGGATACAAATTCAACGATAATATTGTTTTTATAAGAAATATGGTATCGTAGTGGTATGAGCCTGCTGCATGCTTTTTTAACCTGCAGCATGAATGCACCGGCTCGTCCGGGGCAGAATCAGACTCCCACAGAAGGCCGACGCCTATCAGCCGCCATGCTTAGTCCGGTAAGTGGGAGAGCCGGAAGCCCAAATTCCTCCCCATTTGGGGAGGGCGGGAGCTTTTTAAAAGCCGGCAACGCTTCTGCGACCCCGCGGGTGTTGCAGTTGTCTATGGGCGGCGGTGATAACTTGACATCACCTGACCCGCCTACTCGTTTGCCTCATTCTTACGTAAAAAATATACATATCAACGATACGGAAAAAAATATTTGAAATATTAGGTATTTCTGTTTACCTACACAAAAATTTTATCAAAGGCTCGATTTAAAAATAGGAGCAGAATGCCAAGAAAAGATTCAATATACTTTATCTAAAAATAGAAACACAATGCCAAAAACTCCTTGTATTATAATTAAATCTCTCAGAAGCGTTGTTTCGTCACAATTCGCTAAAGTTCGGCTTCTTTTCTCGGAATGTAGCTGTGAACGGCGCTATAATCCTATCTGGGTTCGTCGGTTTGGCCCCAGGAGACTCTGGTGTAGGGTGTACAAATTCGGAATAAATATGGGAATCATTAAATAAATTAAAGCACTTATTACCGAAGAGAATGTATGAAGATATTGAGTGTACATTTTACAGTGAGTTAGATAAATCAGGATTGTAGCAAATGGATTTCCACAGTCTCTGTCTAGCCCCTTGGGAAACAGACGTGAGTATAAGTATAACTGATCAAGTTAAAATCCAGATCAGGCAAATTTCATTCTCTTCGATGTAGGATGAGTCACTCACTTTTTTTTGTTTAGGGGTAGGTGGAGACTACATTTTTCCACTAACTACGGTCCTGAAATACTTCCTTGGCTTCCTCCACATTCATCATGCACGCTTGTAGGTTAATTTCTGAATTTTTCTAAGAACGTCCTTTATTTAGTCAAGATAAGTTCTTCTAGGTTTTCGCCTGTGTTAGAAGAAAGCCTAGCAGAACTTAATTCTTCTTCTCAGACTCTTGCTTCTAATTTCTGACCAGAATCTGGACAGAAACAAGAGTCGTAAATGAAACACGAATAGAAGAAGATATATTATAAATAAAAATTTGGCGGAAAATATTTGTGTTTGTGCACTGTAATAATTTTTATAAATACTTTATAATTAATTTTATACACATCTAAATAAACTATTTGTCCTGTATAAAGAGAATGAAAACGTTATTTAATTTAACTTTTCATCAAACACATGCTGTTATAAAGAAAAAAAATTATATATTAGTTTGGATGAGAGTGGTCACCCTATTGAAAAGGGTGTCGAAATAGACCTCCTCGTTCTACCGTCTCTCTGATAACATTATAGTTATTTACCTCAGATGAAATAAACTGGAACTAGGAATAGATAAGATCGTTAAATACCTTCGAATGTAGTAGTAGTTGTGATGTTATTTGATTTTTAAAAAGTCATTTATTCAATTTATCGCCTTCAAAAAAAAATTATTTCTTTTGTAGGCTTTAGGCACATAGAAAGGCGTTTTTTTTTATATTGCAATTAATATAGGAAAAGATTATTGCGTAATAATTTAAATCCAGTAATAATTATTTTATTGATCAACCAAACGCGTATACTAACGTAACCAGTTTCTTCTATACATACTAGAAAAAACTGCACGTCGTAATTATAGCTGTCTACACTTACGCCTTGAGGCAAAGCAGGGAAAAATATGTTGAAGTCCTTTAAAAACAATTTTATTATCATATTTAATATATTTTTATTTTAGTAAATTTAAATTTTGTAAATGCATGTCAATTTTTACATTGGTTACTTTTTTCTGATTATTATTTTTACCTTTTTGAATGTAAAAGTTATTAATGTCTACTATCCAAGCTTAAATTTATTTTCGTGATTTTATTAACAGGGTTAAATAAAGTCCATTCTTGACCTACTAGGGTCGAGTGTACACTATAATTAGGGGTCCAGTGTACACGAATTACAGAGAGTAAAATAAAACCCTAATTCTTGCGCAGGCCAATTATGCACGATAGTGTATACTCGTGGACACTTTAATTTTGTGAATGAAAGGGTCGAGAGAGGGCTTAAACCGATTTATTGGGTCTTCGAAATTTTCATCCGTAGATATATGTATAACCCCTCAATCTCTAAAGTTGGTTAAAACCTATGATGTTTTGTACGAAGGATGTTGTGTACGTTCGCAATCCTTTAATCGCCCACTCCATATTTATGAAGCGGGCCGGGCCGCATTCTTAGACCAGCTAGACTGCACAGAGATTAAAGCTTTCTGCTTTTTATCATGTACTCTGTAATGCAGGAGTTTGTTTTGATTGGGTGAATAAAGTGGAGAAAGGAAGGTTATAGCAACCAGTGCAAGTCTTTCAAGTATAAAGGTCGTTTTATATTTGTTTAATGTTCCGTATTCATCCTCAACGACTCATCCTATGACTTTTTATTTCCTAATCCATCCTTTATTCTATTCCTAACTCATACACAGCTCATATTAGCGTAGGTTGATTTGAGAATAAATATATATAATGAAACAAGAGAAAAATGTCCTGAGGATGTGTCGTCATCGTCATAGGATGAATACGGAACAACTCGTTTTATGGCAAGAGGAATACCTTATGTTTACAAAAGATAGTCCACCTTACAATGGCATATTAACCTAGTTATTACAAGTAACGAATAGGTAAAAATGCTAGACAAATTTTACTATTGTTTAGTTTTATAATATACCAACTACCTGCTCTTGGAAATAAGCGCTCCTATCATGATCTAGACTTCCTTCATTGCGTTACATATCCTGGTCCAAATTCAATAATAATTGATAAATCAACTATTTGTTTTTAGTTCTTATACATTGATCATCTTCTTTATGTTTCTTCTAAGGTCGGCACAATATAATTTTACCTTCTATAAGCCTTAACACACATAACCATATCTTCCTTCTGGTCTGGACGTACAATATTCAATTTCTTTATTTTAATTTACTTCAGAGTTCAAAATATAAATTTAATGTGGCTTTCATATACATATTTATTACTAGCTTTATTATATATGTATAGATATTATATATGTATAGATGCGTGTACAAACAAACAGACAGACAGACAAAAATTCTAAAAACAATGGGTTTGGCATCTATAGGCCCTATAAAGAGCCCCTATATTTTTTTATTAAATATCTCCCATATACAGACAAAGCTCAGTTACAATTTTATATATGTATATATAAGTATATCAAACTATGATATATGCGTACTTACTCGTGGAAATCTGGGGCGGATAGCTAGTTTGTTAATATACCGGTTTCCAAGGAACCCGAGGTCAACCGCACAATGCCCGTCGAATAATATATTTTCAATCAATACAAGTCATGTGATAGTTCTGCCTGGTATTTCGTTACCTTGATGGCTTTTTAGCTCCAAATATCATTTTACAAGGTTAACTAGTTATTTTTAACCGACTTCAAAAAAAGGAGTTCTCTTAGATTCTCAGTTTGACCTGTGTGCATATATGCTTGTCCGAGATTATGTCGCGTTTGGCTGAACCGATTTTGATATGGTAAACAGAAAAGTATTTGTTACGCTTATGAGGTTTTGTTGCTTTCACTAACTTCAAAAAAGAGGGTATATTACAAAGTTAACCATCGTCTTCCATATGTGCCTATAGGTTGCTGTGACCACTTCTCATCAAAACTGCCGCCTGTCTGTTTGTCGTATAAGAATACCTATTCTGTAACACAGCGAAAACACCCAGATTGTTATTCCTATTTACCTATTTATATACACCTACAGGATATTACCTACGTGTGTACCTATAGGATATTCCGTTTCCTAGTCTATTCCAATCTAATTTGACGATCCCGGCCTGTGATCAGACCTCGACAATCCGCATAAAGGACCTTAATTAACCCCAACTGTACCCTTTGTTTTCGAGGACCTGGCCATATTCATCTTATAAACATGAGTGGAGATGTCTACTGTATTAAATTAGACGAGGAAAATAGCTTGGTTTTGTACATTTGTTGGGTTAATATCGCATAATACAAGTCTCGAATTTAGTATAGGGCTAAGAAAATTAGTGTGACTGTCTCCCTATATATTTAAAAAAAACTTAGTGGTGAACTGAAGATGTTGTGTACATTTAATTACTGTTGACGAACTCTGTGGTGTAACGGTTAACGTACTTGACCCATACTCAGAAGGGCCTGGATCCAATCTCCGGTCAGGTCATGATGGAAAATGACTTTTTTCTGATTGGCACGGGTCTTGGATGTATATATGGACGAGTAAAATCAAAATATTTATGTAAAAGTTAGACCTTCATAGGCACCTTTTCACGTCTTTTAATTAAAGACGTAAAAAAGTGCCTATGAAGGTCTAATTTCTAAATAAATATTTTGATTTTACTCGTCCATAGCACAGCATATATACATATGTATGCGTAGATATATATGTATGTATGTGCAAGAAAAATGTAATGTGTGTCTCTAAAGTGGTATTATTAAGTACTAGTAAATGGTATGTGAAGTTTTCGTTTTAAGTTTATTAAAATAAAATTTAAAATATTTTTAACGTACACATTTCTCTATTATTACCCTATAAATATCATATGGTTCCTTCCCATTTCGCCAAATTGAACCCAATTATCCTGCAGGATGATATTGATTTTCATAACTGCTCCCAATTAAAGATCACAAAAGCCAGGTAAAACAATAAACCTTCATAGATACTTATATTAATTAAAACTTGTGCTTGTTAAGTCTTTGACAGCAGAACTTAATTACCTTTACACTGTCTCTTGGACAATGCAGTTAGTATGTCTGATATAGTTTTTATGGGACAGAAACTTGGAAAAAAGGATCCAGTTTTACTTAAGAAGCTTTTCTAACTTTAAACTGGCTGAAGATACGTTTTTTTGTCCTTTTACAAGCTTCGTAAAACACGCTCTTTTAGTTTTAGTTAATAAAGTTTAGATTCTTTTAAAGTTTAATGGATAATCTGACTGCTGTTTGAGCGTGTACCTGAAGTTTTAAACGTTTTTATTTAAACGAAAATTTTAAAAAAATACTGAGAGACTTGTATTGAGCTCAAACTTGACAGGAATCTTCCTCTTGGTCCCAAAGAACTAGAAAACAAACATCACGAACCTACAGCAACGGCAACCACCCCTAAGACGCTGATTAATTTAACGAGCTGTACTAGATAGATATATTTTTTTGTTTTTTTAGGTTGTAACAAGTAAGTTGTAAAGTGTATGATGATTTGTCAATTTTCTTATGATTTTGTTTTTTTAAATTTTCGTTTTAAAAAAAAACGTTTATACCTTCAGGTACATGTTTGAACGTGATCGGTACAAGTAGATCAATCTACCAAAATTATTATTCTATAGTTTGGTATGCTTAGTTAGTTTACTCTATCTCTTTTTAAAATATTACTTATATACTTATATCCTCTTATACTATTACTTATGCTTTAATTATGAAATTATATAATTTTATATATAATACTATTTCTAAGGAATTCCACGTATTTTCCTTGCCGAGGACACTAATAACATCAAAAATTACAGCAAAATACTGATGCTTATAAGTCCTTTTATCTATTGGTATCAGTTTTTGCAGTTATTTTTGATGTTATTGGTGTATTCGATGAGGAAAACGTTGACGGAGTTGCTAAGAAATGTAATCCTTATTTATGAAAAAAAAATTACTATAATTTATTTACTTACTATTAAAATGATAAATTAATAACATTGGATGACCTACAAATTATGTATAAGCTAGTATTATAATAATAAATAAATATGTTAGCGAGATACATATGCCTAAACCTTTAAGAGCCGAGTTCACCAACTT